>PVJX010008543.1:0-65048 GCA_004027295.1 Dolichotis patagonum
TCCACATTGTCCAGATGAGGAGCATGAGCTTTGGAAATGACCTTTTAAGGTCAAATGATACATGAGGAGACAAGGACACTGCCTCCACTTCGGCCTCAACTCTACAGTGTCACACAGATGAAGCACTCTCCTCTTGTCTTTATCGGTCTCCTGAAGTGTTAGCTTAGTGAGGTAATGTCTAAAGGCCATTTTAGAACACCGAAGCAAAGATATTATGTTGAAATGCCATTGTTGGTTTTGGAATGAAATTTCTCTGAACAATACCAGCCTTGTGGATGAATCAAAGTGAGTGTTATAAGACTCTACATTTCCAGAGCGGAACCTCACCTTTACAAATGAAAGAGTATGATACAAAGAAGGAGAAACAATGAACAAAGGTGAGCCGGTTGGAGTTGCCTCTAGGTCTGTGGTGCTAAACAAGGTTCAGAGATGGACTCTGTGGCCTCCTTCCTGTGGTCACTGCACAAATGTAGCTTCAAACTCTGCACCAGTGCAGCACAATTATCAAGGTGACAATCATAGGTGTCATAAAGACCGATGTGTGCCTTGGGTGGAAACTTCTTATTCCTTGAAGTTAGACCCACGACCATCCAGTCCAGATGCTTTGCTCCTGGACACGCCAGCTGCCATGTCACCTGGAGGTTCTTGCCCTCCGGACACCCTTGCTAAAGGGCGGGGTTCCAGCCTGCCTGCTGACAGCCTTCATTCCTGTGGCTACAAAGCTGCTCTAGGATATACCAATTTTATTTTACATTCCAACAAGTATCTTAGGAAATTTCTCATTTTTATTTCCTGTCTGGGAACATTTAAAAAAACTCTTATGTGCTAAAATCTGTTGCCTATCATGTTTTAATTTAGCCTGGCAACCTCAGTGTTTGAATATCTGCCCCAGCTCTGTGGGAGGAAACCAATGAGCTGGCTTTGAAATTCCACACATGGGAGCCAATGGTCATGTGCCCTGGTGCTGGCTTTTCAGCAAAAGTAGAGTTGCATTTCTGATCTTGAATGGCAAAGCAAACCCAGGATGAGAAAACAGCTATAGACAAGAAGGGAAACAGCATCTCTTCAATCTATCCTCTCTTCTTGTACCCTTCTCCACCTCAGAAGGACCCCTTGATAGGTGGTGGGGAAAATGCTGACTAAATGCAGTTCACTGAAGTGTGAGAAAAGGCCTTTCCAGGCAAGACTGTCACTAAAGTATAGCCTTTGAACTAATGTTCCACTATGGCAAGGGGCTCCTCTGATGCTGGACCCAGCTTTCCCCAGACTGGAAGTGACCGCACGCTTCCCCATGTGCATGTGGAGTTGCTTACTTTACCCCTTGTAGACATGGAAGGCTGATGTCCTTTTTGGCACCATGAGGTGGAAGACTGAGAATCACAATTTCACACCTCTTTCAACATGCAGAGTTTCCTCTCCAGTGCATGCTGCTTTGGAGACTTTCCGAAATGTCAGGGCCTAATATCTGCCACCCAGGTGAATCCATTACCAGCTCACAAAGCAGAGTAAAAAAAACAAAAAGATTTTATTCACTAGTGGAGACAGAGCAAGGGCTGAGAATCTGGCCCTGCAGGATTGTGTTTTGTTAGCCTTTTCTCCTTTTCTTTATGCTGTAAGGAAGTTTTTTGAAGGCATGTGCTTCTCAGAAGAAGGTGTAGAAAGGCCCCCAGGAACCCGGGAGTGGTAATCTCTGAATTTGAATTGGAGGATTTTCTGCTGCACGTCTAGGAGTGTCTATAACTATGCTCCTTGGATGTGTGGACTGCCTCTGCATGCATGTGAAAAAGGGTCACAACACCCCCACAGGACTATGGGGAGAAAGTCTAGCTAACCTGGGCCCCAGGGATGTTTCTGAGCACCGTGCATCATAGTAGGGGAACCATGTCATGAATATCTGCATAAATGCAAAACCATGGTGCAACAGCATGACTTGGGTATTGGTCTTGACTCAGTCTGCTGATCTTGTTTGTACGTGTAGGAGTGGTGTTATTCATAAAATAGAAATTCTTTACAAAAAGAACAGTTTCTAAGATGTAAAACCCCATATTCATGAGCTCACTTATTATAACACAAAGTGATGAAACTAAAAATAAATTACATTATAGCATATTTCTTAAGGGATATTATTTAAATCACTTTTGGGGTATGTGATTCAAAGTGATTTTTATTTTTTTTATTTTTATCTTTCTTTTCAGTTCTCCAATTTTATCTTTATAATAAAATTTAAAATATACTTAAGTGAAAATAAAAGGTTCTTTGGGGTACGATATGAATCTGAGAATACATGAATACAAATGTTAGAGTAAATGAAAACTAATAAAATACAAGTACCTAGAGTAGTCAGAATTATCTTTAGGGGATTGGTTTAGTTTGCTGGTACGGGGGACTTCTGGGAAGAAGATGGATGGTGAGCAGCAGAGACAGAGCCTCTCGGAGTTGGTGTCCAGATGTTGGAATAGAGCAACATGAGGAAGAGAACAAAGGAAGCGGGTGCCTGGGACCCAGGAAGGATCAAAGTGAGAACTGAAGCCCATGGGGACAGCAAAGAGAGACTCTTCCATGAAGAAGGAGTGAGGGGCACTTCTTCCCTGAGCCTAGACGCACTGCATGAAAGGGTCAGCTTGAAACTGCAGACACCCAGTGACTGCTGGTGACCCCAGAGGCCTCCACAGAGAGGTGCACCACAGAGCAGAGCAGCAGTTGAGCCATTTCGAAGAGGCCAACTGAGCTCAGAACTCGGAGCAGCTGCTGGCTCCACCTAGTGGCTCCCGCCTAAGTTCAGACCTTCATGGGCACAGGGACGGCTGCAGACCGGGCAAGTCGGCTTCCAGCCTTGCAGCCAGAAGCCAGCCTAAACTTCAGTGGAAATCAGGGTTACAGGCTACCAGGGATTGTCCACTGTGGGCTTTCTGGGATTGACCAGTTTGGATCTGGACTCCATCGGCCCCCATTGTCTTACCGGTAGCAGCAGAAAAACACCTTGAAGTGAACATTTTTTTTCTTTTGTTCTTTTTTGTTTCTTCTGTTCTTTCTTTTCTTTCTCTCTTATTTGTTTTTTATTTTTTCTTTGTTGTTTGTTCTTGTTTTCATGAGTACAAACATGGTTTCTAGTTTTTTGTCATGGTAGTGGTTCTGTTCTGCTCTTGCTTTTATTTCTTTCTTCTCTTTCCCACGTGTTTTCTTCACCAGTTTCCCAAAGTTTGCAGAATCCTCCTTTGTCCTCCACCTTTGACTCTAATCACTTCATTTTCTTCTATTTCTCTATTTTCCCCCAGCTGCTTTTAAATTTTCTCCACTGAGGGTAAATTTGCCAAATCGTATGCCATACTGCATACGATTTTCTGATCATTTTAAACTTTGTTATGTAACTGCAAATCTAGTTCATAGAGTTAAAAGTGGCAAATTAATAGCTACCTTCAGTTTGTCATTTTCTAGGTTGTGTTTGATGCTATTATTATTGCTGATTTTAACATTTTAGCCAACGTGACATAATTGTCCTAACCAGCTGTTCTTCCTGGTATAACAACACAGAAATTACCTAAGGGTAATAAAAAATATTTTAGTCCATTGCCAAATAACCAGAGTCCTGGCCCAGTAGGCAGCAAGTTCTCATCCTTGATAAATTGAAGAGGTACAATCTTGCAACAAACTCAAAGTCCAAAAGCCAGCTACATCTGGAAGACACCTCTGAGAAGCAGTCATTTCAAAAAGGTTCTAAATCCTAGCAATAAAACTACTCACCATAGGTGATTTATAAACATCAACTCAAGAGGTAAATTTAAAAACAAAATACAAAATGAGAAGACACTTAAGCAAGAAGCAACCCTAGACATCCAGCTCCCCAAAAGCAAACCGAGGGAGCAATGAGGGGAAACAATGCGAAAGTCACTCTCCTAGACTCTCTGAAGTGGTAATAGTGGAAGTAACAAAGCAATGAACCAGGTTATAGAAAAAAATCAAATCAGAAATAATTTCTCAGATAACTAAGAGATGATGACCATAATGATAATTTGCTGGCATGTGTTGATTTGCTTATTACTCCATCAAGCCCTAACTCTAGGCTATATAAATACAGATATAGATCTTAAATTGAGATAACTATAGAGTTCATATGCAGTCTTAAGAAACAAGGCAGATGGGTTCATGGTATACTTCACCAAGTTTCACCCAATGGTAACGTTCGCCAAAATTATAGTACAAAAATCACAAACAGAATATTGACATTGGTATAATTGGATTTGCCTAGTTTCACTTGTATCTGTTTGCATGTGCATGCATGCCATTAATGGTTTGTGTCTAAATGTCCCCCTAAAGCTGCATGCAGTCATGGGGGCAGGCTTCTCGAGTTTGTGACTGATTCATGACCCAATGCCAGCATTATGGGTGTGAGAGCTACACTCGCCCTAGGGTGGGTAGCCTACATACAATAAAAGGGACAGAAAGAGTCTTGGGTCGTGCTCTTCCCCTTTTGTATCTTGTTGCTTTTGCTGTCTTCTGCTGCCATGGACTGTTGCCCCCTCAGTCATGCCATGCTGCCTTGGAGCCAGCTAATTATGGACTGAAACCCCCACAAACTGTGAGCTAAACCTTTCCTTCCTTAATTTTGGGTTGGGTATTTTGTCTCAGCAATGAGATAAAAGTAACTGACACACATGCATTAATAAGTTCTGTACAACTTTATCAGATCTGTGTTGGTAACTTCCATGGTAAAGGGACTGAGGCATTGAACCCCCAAAGTATGTCGCATGTTGTCCTTTTGTGGACATGTTCATTTGTCCGATGCCAGCTGCCTGATCTGTAACTCCTGGCCACCTCTGATTTGTTCTCCACTTCTGAAGTTTCATCATCTCAAAAAATGTTGCACAAATAAAATTATGCACCATATACTTTTGGGGATTGGCTTTCCCCCTCATAGCATAAATACTTGGAGTTGTTGCAGTATCACAGTGTCACGAT
Organism: Dolichotis patagonum; assembly: GCA_004027295.1. Lineage (NCBI taxonomy): Eukaryota > Metazoa > Chordata > Mammalia > Rodentia > Caviidae > Dolichotis > Dolichotis patagonum. Next base: position 4,957 of record PVJX010008543.1, read on the forward strand.
GTCCTGTTCTTTTGCTTCTGAGTAGGGCTCCGTGTGTGTGTCACTTACTGAAGGACACTGGTTATTGTTTTTCACAGTTACACATAAAGGTTCTGTGAACTTTTGGGTTCAGGTCTTTGTATGATTATATGTGTTCATCTTTCTGGGATAATCCCCCAAGGAGTCCAGGTGCTTCTGGACCACATGATATACTTATTTTCCTAGAAAACTGTCAAAACATGTCTTAATGTGCCAGGTCATTTTACATCCCCAATGGCAGTATGTGAGGGGTCCACTTTCTCCGCATTCTCCCAATATTGAGTATTGTTACCTTTTTCCTTTCTAGCCATTCTGCTAAGTGTGTACTAATAACGCCCTGTGGTTTCAGTTTTATCCGTATCACTGCCACTCACATTTTCTAATCATAGAAAATCACGTGACTGCCTCTAACGTCCATGAGTGGAGGAACTAAGAAACCCTGACAAGGAGCAGGAACACCTGTTACCTGGTGCACCCCCTCTTTCTCTGGCTGAGTTTTTGCCGAGCTCTAAGTTTTTGGCTAAGGAAGTGCATGGTAACATTTATGCTCTTATTACTCTGTGTCTAGATCTCTTTTAGGCCTCTTTTCTTCCTTTTCCCATTTTCTTGTCCAGGCTCTAGGCGTGGAATTACTCATCGCACCAGTAAGGAGCCAGAAGGACAGGGAAGCAGGAAATGCAAATGCCTGCACCTCCAGTGGGTCCCTGGGCCTCGCGCCACCTCAGAGAAAAGCTGCTCCTGACTGTCCTTTATTGGACTCAGAGTTTCAAAATTTGCATAGTATTATTGTCTAGTTTACATTATCTGTTTGGGGTAACATTTCTTAGAAGTTTGGCCCAGTTGGGCAGATATGCATATTAGAAGTGTACGTGCGTGCATGTGTACAGATGGAGATTAGAAGGCAAATTTGATCCACCTTCTCTGTCTCTTCATTTGCATCTCTTTGCTGTTTTCTTTTCCTCTATTTCCTCCTTATAGTTTTCTCTCCCTATTTTTCCAACGAACCGTGGTTCTTTCCAAGAATAAAAGTCAGGTTGGAGGGAGTAGGAGTTAAGGACAAAATTTTGGTTAAGTTTTCCCTGCCTAATATCACCTTAATATTTTTAAAAATAAATTTGACTTCATAAATCACTTATGATAAACCCCAAGGTGTCCTTACCTCCATTCACCCCAACCCTGAACTTCCTGAGTGAGCAGAAAGATTATCACAGTGCAGGTAAACACAAAAATAGCATACCCACTGTTCCCAGAAAGCTAAGACGAAAGAACTATGTGGGCATACAGAAGAGATATTATCTATCACCATTTGGTTGATTATTTGTCAAGTTATAGAAGTACAGGTACTCTTTCAAAGAGTGACTTAATTTAAATGGAAAATTCCACTACTTCAATTTTTGGTAAGCCAGTAAGTACCTGAAAAAATTTTCCTTTCTTATTATGTATCTAATCATTCCTTCCTCCCAATTAATATTCTCTCATTCATTCATTCACCCATTAATCTCTCCATTCACCATGAACATGAGTGCCTTCTACCTCCAGGCCCCATGCTGGCCTAGTAATAGAGATAGAGCATTGTGGATAAGTTCTTGCCCTCATGGAGCTCAAAATACTATGGGGATAAAATTTTTTATATATGAATGAAATATATTTAAATTTACATATTATATATATATATATATTTATATTTGACAAGATACCTGAAGACTCTGGAAATGGAAGGATTACAAGGGAATGGTCATCAGCCTCCTGAAAGGCAGGGCACTAGAGAGGAGGGCTCCTGTTGGCTTTTTTACATGACTGAAGGTGGTATTGAGAGACTTTATGCTAATGTTTTTGTTCTTTAACCTTTTGCTTCCATTGTTTATCTGGCGGCCATCTTTGGCCCGACTGGGCTTGGCAGGTGGCCACACATTCCCGCCAGCTTTCCCATCTGTAGCAGGTTTTCCACTTATCTGAGTCTGGCCTGGAGATCAAGTTCCCTTTGGAGGTCCCTGGGATCCTTGCCAGAAAGAACTGGCTCTCACCACCCGTCTGTGTAAAGCACCGCTCAGGTGAGACAGCACAGGATTTGAATAAAAGGCCCCATGCTTTCCAGGAAATAAAGGGAGTGGGAGAAGCGTGGCCTCCTTCTCTGGTTGTCTCCAAAGTTCAAGTCTATGGTTGGAAGATTTTTTATGTTTTCTATCATTTTGTGGTTTTATTTCGTTTTAACATTTTCTTTTACAGGAAAAATTTATGTCTTGTTAAGATGAAGAGCAAAATAAATCACTGTAATATGTAAGCATGCAAGTACTGTAAGAAAATAATTCTTACATAAAAATCAGCACAACAAAGAAAACCATATTCAGTGAAAACTCATTTAGTATGCAATGGGGGGGTGCTATTTAATATCATAGAATTTGCAGAAAACTTTCTCCTTTGCTTATTCTTTTGGGAAGAAAAATAAAAGACTAAAGTGTTTTGAATTAAAATATTCCTATGATACTTCTTAAAGCAAACATAATTTGCTATTTCTGTTGGCTCCAAGCAATCATTATTCATTTAGGTGATTCTAATTGCCTGCTTTGTGTTGAGGCCCTTTGCCTACTAAAGAGATGTAGGGCAATTTACCTAAGTAGGAGTAATTAGACACTGTGCTTTGAAAGGATTTCTATGGGAACCTATTTATAGGTTTGCTTGCTTTTTTTATTTTAGACAGGCTCCCGCTATGTAGTTCAGGCTGGCCTCGAACTCACGGTGATCCTGCCTCAGCCTGCCAAGCACTGGGACTACTGGTGTGCGTCTCCATGCCTGGGTTAATTGGTTTCATTTAGGATTTTTGCTGTCCTGGTTTTTTGTTCTCTCCTTCACGGTTAAGGGCTTCAGGCCTTCCTTCTCTCACGTTTCATCTACCTGCTTCTCGTAGCTGCCCTGCTAGCAATTTATTACTTTGGATTTGCATTGAGCATATTCATTAGTATGAACCTAGATGCATAGAACAAAGGGAATTGTGGCCAAAACAAGATAGAAGTTTATTTCTGCCTCATGCCTAAGAAGTCCATAGAAAGGCAGCCCAGGACCAGTGTGGCACAGCTTGAGTTTCTCAGAGGTCTGGGCTTCTGGCTCTCTGTCTCTTCTGCAACATCCTTCCAGTGCAGCCCTTAACACCGCAGACCATGGGGGATCATGGAGTCAGCCTAACAGGATTAGTTCCAGGCAGCAGGTTAGCAGGCAGAAGAGCTGGTTCTACCTTTGTAGGCTCTTTCCTTCACTTCCTGTATAACATTTCTGCTGTATTTCACTGATCAAAAGTTTTCCATTCTTACAGCTGTCAGAAAACTGACGGATATACTTCCATGTGGGTACATGACTTCCTGTAATAAATTAAAGTTTCTTACACCAAGTAGAAAAAGAAGAGGAAGCGTTGTGGTCAGCTGCTAAGCCTTGGCCATGTACCCAAACTTACTAGAAAATCGGACAGAGATTTTGAGTAATGTGGATTTCTCCTAGGAAGTACAATGAAAGGTGGTGAATGTGTGGATTTACATATTTCAATGGGATTTTGAAATCTTTTCCAGACGCTCAGCTGGGTTCTGAATGAATTTGTTCCATAAATGGCATTTGAGCAACTGAGGTGCTTTGGGCTGAACTGAATGCTTACATAATCCTTCCATAGAATTCAAGAAATTCTAGTTGGCCATATCTCATAGATGCATTCCCAATGGGGCGTTTCCCCTTACAGCCTGAGCCTCAGGTCTGTAGGAGAACTCTATGTCACCTGAACAGCTTGGGTTGGATCCTTGTACTTGGCTGTAGTCACTGCATTTATCTGTGTTTCTCAGTGTACACAATTCATGCCAGAGTTTCTAGAAATAATTTTTTTCTCATCACATTACTTAATTCCTACAGCACAAACAAAATCTATTTGGAGTACACCCCAGCTCGCTCTAAGTCTCCTCCTTGCAACCTTTGCAGGCTTAGTATGACGACACTATGCATTCGTGTGCCTGTCTGCAATGTTTGTGTCGGGGAAGGATCCCTGTAGGCATTATTTCTTTGGGTTCTCTGGTACTTTTTTTGTTGTTACAAAATTAACAGTAACATTTGCATTAAGCTAAATGAGTGTCTGGTTTAGAGCTGGTCTTGTCTTGACCCACCCCCACCCGAGTGACTTAGTTTTGGGTAACTCATGGTGGTGTGTTAGTCTTCTAATAAAATGGAGGGGCTGACTTTTAATCGTCCTGGTCTAGCCGTACCCCACAGAGGCAGCTTTTGTCCGGGAAGCAAATGGAGAAAACAGAAACACTTTGCCCACCCCAGAGCTAATGAGCAGCTGCTCTGCATGGACACAGCTGCACTGGCTGGGCACAACGGTCCTTCCAGGTGTTAGACGGTTTGAATATCCCCCTGCTGAGGGTTGGCTGCGTCTCTCCTGTAACACATCAGGAACTCCCAGCTCCCAAGGACCAGGTCTTCCCACACCGGCATCACCTGCCTGTCAAGCTGGAACCAGACTGGGCCCCAGCCGCCCCTAGCTAAGCATGAGGACTCAGGTGCCTGCACTCGGCACAATGCAAACTTCCTTGTGGTTCACTTTTGACATAATGAGCTTTGTGTTTTCTGTCCTTTCTCCAGTGTCTCAGCCGTTCCTAGCCTCAACACATGAGGTTTCAGTAGGGGAGTAGATGTTTTGATTCACTATTAAAAATAAAAGATGAATGAACAAACCAGGCATAGTGATGCATACCTGCAACCCCAGATAGGGGCTCGGGAAGGAGTACTGAAAGTTCGAGACCAGCCTGGTCACCTTGCAAGAACCTGTGCAAAAATAAAAGGAGGGTTAGGGATGTGGTTCAGGGCTTCCTGGGGTCAGTCTGTAGTGCAGAAGTGGGGAAGTGGGCAAAAAGGAAGAGAAAAAGGAGGGAAGGAAGGAAAAAAGAAGGGAGGGAAGGACGGAGGGAGAAAGGAAGAAGGATGGACAGATGAAAGGAAGGAAAGTAAGAAGGAAGGGAGGACAAGAACAGCATAGCTGTTTTCCTTCTGCACCCTTTGTGGGACCCACCAACTCCATGCGTTCTGCCTGGGCTACTGCAGGGAGAAAAACCTGCCAAGCCCGGGGGTTAGGAAAGAACCACTGCCTGCCCCCACATTTCACAATCTACACAAAAAACCATGTCATCGTTTTGAGGCGTTCTTAATTTTGACTCATTCCCAGCTAATCCACAACATGGTTATGTGCCCAGTCTGTGCGTGTCCCAGGACGATCTCCCTGGGGCACAACACGTGAAACAATAAAATGCCCACGACTGCACCAGCTGGAAGATGAAGCTTCTCAATGGACAAAGGAATAAAAAGAATAAAAGAGTTGGGAAGGAAAAAAAACCCCCCAAAACAAAAACAAAACAAAACAAATCCTACTGTCTTGGGAGATACCAGAGGAAGGGTTAGGTACTACAATAAAAAGTTATCAAATATGTAATCTCTCCTGGAAAAAGAAGTGGTTTCAAATTCTTGATAAAATCTTAAGCAAGAATCAGTTGTCTCAGTTTTGCCAGAGAGGTCACAGTAACAATGAAACCACATTGAAACCCCTGGACTCAAAATTCTTCCAATGGATTTACGCCTCTTCACTAAAGCAAAAGGATACAATAAACAACAGGCATGTGTCTGTAATCTAAGTAACTAAAATTTTTCTACTCCCTCCCAAAAAAAGACAGTGTCAAATAGCCAGTGAGTTAGGGCATATAGCTCATAGTAGTTCTAGTAGAGAATTCTGATTATGAATTTATTTTACTTATTTATTTTTGTTAGAACACGTTTGCAGTACACCATGATTACAGTCATCTGGAGGAGTTGGTCCGCGTACCCAACACATGTTAACGTCTCCTTCCCTTTCCCTCTCTCTCTTTTCCTTCCATCTCTTGGCCCCCTTCCCATTTGCAAAAGATCTATCTGGTTGTTTCCTGTTATCTATCTTTTCTTTTGCTCTTTAATTTATTTACACCTTGTGTTTCTCATTTAAAGAAATCCTGTCATAGGTGAACTAGTTCAGAGGCCCCTTCTGAACATGCAGTCATGCTGAGCTTTAGGCTTCAGAGCGTGAGTTTTGGGGTATGTGAATACGTAGTTCAGTCCCTAATGATCGGCTTAAGATATACCTCCAAACTTCATTTTCCTGATACAGAAGATTTTCACAAAACCAAAGGCTTAGTCACTTGAATTATCCTGCAGGCCCAGCTCACCGATCTGCCAGCTTAGATCTCTGGTCAGTAATGTCCTGATTGTCCCCCAGACTGAAGTTAAGAGTGATTCCATTTCTATAGCTAGAATCAGGACAGACCTCTGAACTCAGACAAGAGTATGTAACATTGGAAAATCTCCAGAAAATGTGTCATATCAGGTTGCCTTAGGGAGAATGCAGGAACATTCAAAGAAACACAGGGTTGTGGAAGAGGGAAGGGATAAAGGAACTCGGAACTCTCCTCACTGATGAACCCAAGGTTCCCGGATGTAGAGCCAGGCCCCATGTGCTCAGGCTCTGTAGCCCATCAAAGACCCCCTCTCTGTGCTTCCCCCAGCTCTCAAGGGGTCCCCTGATGAGATTTCTCATTTCTCTCTGTGTGGTGAACCGATATTGTGGAGATTTCCTGTCTTCCCCATTCCGTCTCTACTGGATCATCCAGAGTCAGGGCCTGGAAGCAGAAGCAGCTGCAGTTGGGTGGAGCCATGAACTGAACTTTGACCTCTGGGCATGTAACATAATGCTTTCTAGGTCCAGGAGCTTTAGGAGAAATTGCTAAAGGGTTATTTAAGTTCAGAAAAGGTGTAGCCCTCTCCCCGTCCACCCTGTATCACAACGCCAGAGGGCGCAATTACCAGTGAAATCTGCAAGATTGGTATCCCTGGAGTTAAGTGGAGTTCATCCTGCCGGACCTGCCTCTCCCCAGGGGTCTGTCTGAAGGAGTCAGTTACTGTACATATCACCTCTGACCATGGCAGAAATAGAAACAGAATCCACACTAAAAAGGCCCAAGTTTGTGTGCTTTGCAAAAATGTTTTATTTCCCATATCATTTTATTGTCTAACATGGATTTTTATAGATCTCCATGGATCAGTTCCTTCCAGTTTTGCAAGGGGCAGCTGGCTTAAGAGACCCAATTCTGGGCTGGGAAATGTAGTTCGTCAGTGGAGCGCGTATGCTGCTTGTTTCCATTACCAGCGTCCTCCCAAGGAAAGAAAGAACGAGTATTTATTCCAAGTAAATACTGATTTCATTCCCTTGAATCTAAATCTAAATCTCCTCTAAAAAATAGGTTAATTATCCTCCTCTTTAATCTTTAATTCTCTTCCACTCTTATAGTAGGCAGTGGACATAACTTGAAAAATTATTTAGAGATGGAAAGTATGAGATGTTTCAGGTATCTTCAAGCAGCAGAAAGGATTTTTCCACACTGTTTAAAGTCTAGCAGTGGTGCGTGTCAATATTCAACATTCTCTAAACCAGAGGTGCTCCAAGCTTGTCCTGTAACTGTATTTCAGCATCATCTGAGAACTGAGAACGCGATAGCCCTGCAACTTCTCAGATCCTTCCCAAGGCCTGTGAATCAGAAATTCGGGTCGTTACCTGCTCTGTAATGACCCTGCCAAGTGGGTCCGATGGATGCTCAAGTCTGAGAAGCAGCACTCTGGATCCGGGACAACAGCTGCGTGTTAACATTGGTTGGGAAACTTAAAAATCTAGAGTCCAGGGTACTTCTCGGACAAGTCAGAACCTCGGGAGGTGGGACATGGCCATAAATTCCCTGGATGACTGTATCACCCATCCAAGGATTAGGAGTACACTTGTTAAGAACATAGATTCACTTCCAGAGATTTTGCTTTAGTGCTTTGAAGGTGAGCACAGGAATCTACATTTTTGGCCAATAATGCAGGTGATGTTGCAAACATTCCTGATCATAAGGAATTTGACTCAGCCGAGATTCCGTATGGTCTCTTGATAAAGATCTGTGCTTCCTGGTGGGAATTAAGAAGGATCAGTGTGAAGATTTAAAGTTTCTAAAAGTCCTCAACAGATGCCTCAAGAAGAAGATGGGAAACAGCTGCAGGTGCAGACGGGCGATGAGGCTGTTTAGTTAGGATGTCCTTCGAACTTGATCTTTATTAACAGTGGGAGTTGATGAACTCTCCCGGTAAACAATTGAAATGGTCTCAAAAGACTGAGGGCTTGATGGATCCCAATAAAGTGAATGCACAAACCAGGAGCAGGGCAGTGGCGTGAACACAACACGTACTTCGTGGAGTCAAGAGAAGTCAAGGCAGTGTCATCCCTTGATAGCTATGTGACTCTGGGAAAGATTTGTCTCTCTGTGCTCTATCATCATCAGGTGAACATATCACTACCTACCTCCCGGGTCCTTAAGAAGATCATCAGAATAGCTCTTGGCCCCCATTCGGCTTGTAATAAACGGGGCTATTGTTATTTTGAAGTGTTAAAAGATCTGTGACTATTTACCTGCCACAGTCTGTACCAGATGCCCCCCAGGAATTGTGGCATCCTGAGGGATCCCTCCAGTCTCTTTGCACTGGTTCAGGCAGGCAGAGCCATGAGAATTTGCCATTATCTTTGAAACTAAGGAAAAACAGATAAGAATGTTTACTCCGGCTGGATGCCCCAATCAACATGCACCACACTTGATTAAGGCCTCCAAACTATTCTTCGAGTCTGTTGAACAAAAGACACCCATAGCAACTTGACTGGTAAAAAGTTAACCTGGAAAGAATCTGAAACCCTTTCTCCACTGTGTCCTCACTGTGTGTCTAAGAGGACTCATGAATTCTCCACTGCTGTCGCATCCGGGAGAGGAGAGCTCCTGGAGAGATTGTAAGAGAGCCAAGCTGCGTTTCCTTATTCAGGAAAGCTCTCTGTAACTTTTTTCTGATAAGCCAACGAAACTAAAGGGAACACAATGGCGAGAGACAAAAAGTAGAGGATGAAGAATTCAAAGAGTCACTTAGTGCATTTTTTAGTTTTCAAGCAGGTGTGGCGGCCAGGGGTGGATGGGTACTTTTCTAGGTTCTTAGTGGAGAACTCACAGGAATCAGCATGTTTCCTTGGCTGGGTTTGGGACGAGAAGCAGCTAGGTGTCACCTCCTTAATGACTCTTCTCTCCCTTAAATGTGGCAATTCAGTCATTCCTGCCTGTGTTTTTTTCCAGAAAAAATCCAGCTCCTTAAAATGTGCTTTATGAGCTCTGTTCTCCAAGCTTTCATCACTGCCTCCTTTGTGTGCCAGGCTGAGGTCCACGTGTCATCTCCCAGCCATGGCTCCCTCACCTGAACATGGTCCCTGGGTGAGACAGGACGGTGCTGACAGGAACGGGAAACCCCCTCTGTCTCGATGCTGGCTGCTGAGCCAAGAGACACAGGAAACTTCACCACATTGCTTTAGAAGGTCTGCAAGCTCAGCTGTGCCTGGGGCTGGGCACAGGTGGAAACAGAACAGGAGAGGACTGTGTCACAGAGAACCACACAGCTGGACTGAGGAGGAGGCCAGCTCTGCTTTGGCCAGCAGTATGCGGGACCCCAGAGCCCTGAGGTGTTGTTGATATAGGGGAATGAAAGCAGACCTACTATGTCCATGAGTTCGTGTTCTCTAAAATTGAAGAATAAATTTTAGAAACAATGGAGGTTAAGAGCAGAATATATTTATTGAGAGAAAGAAAGCTTCTGTCTGAGAGAGACAGAAGGGGTCCGGAGGAGGTTACCAAGGACTCTGTCTTTTCCAGGGACTTTTATGGAGCAAAACCATGGGGTGAGACGGGTTCAAAGTGGGAAAAACCTGGGAACTCACAAGGCAGATGGGCATAAGGTGGGACATAACTATAGTTGGCCAATAAGAGTAATAGTTTAGGTAAAATTGATTCAATTGGGGACAAATGGGAAAGCGAGTCGCGTAGAAAGCTGGCATTCTTAGAGAGCCTTGACACTTCCCTAGGGGGTTGGAATGGTGACTCTTGGCTTCCTCCTTGTGATAGGGAACTATTTAGAATATCAGTCCTTAGGATGTGGATGCATTTGTTTGGTCCTTTGTCTTGAGGCCTGGCCCACAGCAGGAGGTGTCTGTCTCCCCCGCAATTGCAAGGTATCTGGACTTCTACACTGGCTCTTTTGAGGACCTAGCCCTGTCTCACTGCCTATAATATTTCTAACTAACTCAACTGCCCGCAACATTGTCACTAGATCATCTGATTTATCTAGAAAAGCAAGAACATCTAAGCTTTAAAAATTTGCTTTTTGCCTCAAAAATATTTAGGGCTGGGGCGTAGCTCAAAGGAAGAACACTTGCTTAGCACATGTGAGATGCTAGTTTCGGCCCCCAGTAATGCAAAAAATAAAAAAACCCTAACCTCTAAATATCCTGTGAACAAATAAATCACATCTGGAGGCTGAATCAGGGAGGGGCCTGGGTTGCCTGATAATGTCTGTTCCAGTTATCAGAGTGTAAGCAAGACAGGATGGGAGGGTTAGGAACACAGACAAATGCGCACACTGGCATTTCTTTAATCGGGAGCAACCCCAGCCGTGGTGAGGAAGAATTACTAATAACGTATGAAGTAATCACTGTTTGTACTCTGTGGCTGGAGCGTAGTAAACGTTCAGTTCATGTTTGCTGAGTAAATGTGCTGTTTTTAAGTACTGATTTTGCCATTGGGAAGCGTTGGATGACTTTATCAGCTCCTTTGAACAACCCTGGGGGTAAGGAGATCGCTGGCCCGTTCTCTGTAGCCTCAGAAGTCAACTCGAAGAAGCAGAACTGAGCACCCTCCTAGGCATGCAGACACTTCCTTATTCCTCCCCTTGGGCCTTGGATGCCCAAAGTCTAGGGCCCAGCTTGCAACAGGGCACGCAGTGTGCAGCCAGCTATGCAGCACGATCAGACAGACCCCCTGTACTCGCTACGAACACGCCAGCACCTCAAGCAAGAGGACAGACAGACAGCAAAGGGCAGACTTTGACCCCTTCTCTCCTCACTGGGTTGAATAATGCTATTTGTTTTGTTTTGTTTTGCTACTGGGAATTGAACTCAGGACCTTGCCCCTGCCAGGCAGGCGCTGGTGCCGCTGAACTATAGCACTAGCTATTTGCTTTTGGTTAAATTTAAGACTAAAATTGGAATAACTTTCTACATCAGTACTTAGGGAGCTGCCCCATACTTTTAACCAGATTCCTCTCACTGGGCAGTTAGGTGTTCGCCAGGCTTGTATTGCTAACAAACAATGCCATGTGAAGAGCTTTGACTCCGCCTCCCTGCACACGCTTGGAAGGGAATCTATGCAGCAAATACAGGCGGAAGTGCCAGATCTAAGACACACGTGTTTTAATTTTAAAATGAATATAACTTTCATTGATGTAACTGTCATTTTTTATGACCATAACGGCAAAGACTCATGGAAATGAGCACCCATCACACAGGAAGCCAATGTTAGTTATTTTGATTGGCAACTTGCTAATATGCATTGGAGTGCAAAAAAGTGTCATCTGTGTGACTGCATTTGAAGGTGCTCATCTCTCCTTCTGGAGTCATTCCCAGGTTCTTTTCCTTTGCAAACAAAGAATGGAACAAGACAAGCAAACATTGTGACAAAATTTATTTGAAAGAGTAAAAATGAAGGATGGGAGAGAAAACTGGCTCTGCAGAGCAAATCGGGACTGAATAAAAGAAAGAAAATAGCACCCGCTGAGGAACACAGGGTCGACTCCTAAGAGCTCACAGCGTCTGTGTCCTCTGATGCCGTCCACATCTGCTGACCGCAAGAACGCCTCCATGTGGGGTCCCCAGGGGCAGCGCTGTGTGGATTCTAGGGTCCCACCACCCATTCTTCCCCACCAGTCTAAGTCACCCCCCCATCTCCTATCTCAGTTCTACTAAGAATTAATCATTTGACCTGGTGTGGTGGTGCACGTCTGTAATTACAGCACCCGGGAGGCTGAGGTGAGGAGATTAGAAGTTCAAGTTTAGCTTGGGCTACCCGGAGAGTTCTAGGCTACCGTAGAATACATACTGAGATCCTGTCTCAAAGAAACGTTTATCATGACACAAGAATCAAAGATGGACTGTGTTGTTCTTAACGTTGAGGCACTGAGAGCGGTCAACGTCATTCTATAGGATGGGTAAATAAATTACAGTGTATTCATATACTGCAATACAATGTGGCCAACAAAATTTATGTTCTTAAAAAATATTAAATAATCTAGTAAACATTTTCATTATGTTACTAAGTGAAAGACACGTTAACATAAGCTATATAAGCATAGTCTGATTTTAAAAATATATATGTGCAAAGGAAAAGACTAAAAATTACGCACAAAGATTTTAATGGTAGCTAACTAAAGGATAGCATTTGATGTTAATTGCTCTCTCTACTTCTCTAAGTTCTCCACAATAAATGTGTACTTTAAAAAGCTATGACAATTAATATTAATGAAAGAAAGGGTGAAGGAGAGAAAGGAAGGAAGGGATGAAGGGAGAGAGAAAATGAGGAGAGAAGAAAGAGTATGAGAACACAGAGCCCTAAATGAAGGCAGAGAACTTTTAGTCTCACCATCTAAAAAAAAAAATCCAATCCAGGCCAAGTAACCTGATGTTTGTCTATCAGTTTTACACTCATCAAAAGGGAATAATAATATTTACCCCACCTTGCAGATTTGTTGTAGATATAAAAAAAGTATGTAATAATACTTTGGAAAAGAACTGTAGGTGTATTTTCAAAGATGGCATTGTGACTTTGCTAGAGTACTGTTTAATCACTGCTATCCTGTCTGTAAATTTGAGTCCTCAAACATATTTTTAATTTAAACAATGAAACTGAATGCTTTACTTCCTAGGGGCCTTTCCAGACTTTTGACAGAGAGGCCAAACTTTTCATGCAATCAATAAAAATGTCTGTTTCATTGAAAGAAAAAAATTAAAATTTCTCCCACTTACCAAAGTATCTGAAATCCCCATCTTACTCATTCTTTTAGGTTGAAGTCCTGAAAGCTGCCTGCCAAATTTCTTTTTAGAAATTACATTAAAAAGGGAATTTTCTTTCATTTCATGGAGTCAAACACATGGCCAAATGTTTTTGAGGAGAACAGAAAGATGCATTGGAGCGCTGAGCCATTGGTCACCACCCTGGGAAAGATACTCTCTTTCCAGTCAGAGAATCCGAGTAGTCAGAACTTGGCTTAAAACAAGCTCAGATACTGAGAAATAACCTACTTATACTAGCATTTAATACCACCCCCATTTTAGTGTCCAATTGCCTTTATCAGATTACTGTGCAATGAACATACTTTTTGTCAACTATCCTGGAATATATTAGATGCTTATTGCTTGAGAATTAAAATATTTATATTTTTGCCAATTAAACAGGTGTAAAATGGCATCTCTTTGGGGTCTTGATTTGTATTTTCTGCTCATGAATAAATATTGAACATTTCTTCATACATTTATTGATTGTGATGTTTCTTCTGAGAAAGCTTTTAATTTTTTTCTATTTTTATGTATTTTTCATTGATTGGCTAAAAATTATTCTTGATACTGATTATCTCAATACTAATCATGAACTATGAATATTTTTTCTCAATTTGGCATTTTTCTTTTCATTTCTTTGAGACATGTTTTGGTGGACAAAATAATATAATGTACCATTGCTTTTGGCAGTGATTTTGTTTTAGCTCGTATAACTTTCTTTACCCCAAAGTCTAAACCATGTTTGCTTGTATCTTTAGTATGAGTTTTACATTTATAACTGTGATACTGAAGTCCTATGTCCTTCTTGAGTCGACTTTTACACGCGGTAGGAGTAGGCATCCAACATCACCTTTTTGCCCTTTCTTCGTTCCCTAATCTACTCCACGTGCCACCTCCCATTAATAACACGGAGGGCTGTTTCCAGGCCTTCTCCTCCACTGATTAATTGGTCTCTCTTTTCGCAGATACCAAATGATTTTAATGACCGTAGCTTTGTAACAGTTGTGACTTCCGGTGGATCATGACCTCCTCGCAGATCTTTACTTTCCCATAGCAGATTTTGTGGTTTTCAGTGAGCAGGATTTGCCCAGATTCTGTCAATTTTTGCAACTGTTTCATTTCCATAATGCTACTATAAATGATGTCACTTGTATTTCTACTAATTTTTAATATATAGAAATATAGCTATTTTTGAATATTGACATTTAACCTGCAAACTGACTATATATATTAATATATAATATATATATTAATATATATTTTCCTATTTTCTAGACAGCTTAGGATTTTCTATTAAGATGACCATCATGTCTATGTGTGTTTTCCTATCTTCTTTTCTATTTCTGTAACTTTTTGATTTCTCTTTCTTGCCTTATTAATTGACTAGGACCTCTAATACAGCATTAACTAGATATGATAAATGTGGGCAGCTTTTCCTTGTTTTCAAGGGGAAGGAATTTAATTTTTTATCAATAAGTATGTTATTACCTATAGATTTCAGTAGTTGGCTCTTATAAATTTGAGAAAATTCCTTTGTATTCTTAATTTGCTGAGTATATTTATCATGGATGCATGGTATACCTTTTTAAGTGCTTTTTCTGTGTCTATGTTGATCATATTCTGATCTGATTTTATTTCATTTATTTTTTAGTACATGTTTGCAGTAATGATTTCATTCATTGTGGGGAATTGGTATACGTATATAACACATCTTCTTTTTATTTCTTCTTCCTCTCCCCTCCATCTCCCCTGCCTCCATCTCTGTTAATATTTTTTACATGGTGAATTACATTTATTGATTTTTAAAAATATGGTAACATCTTTCCATTCCTTAAATAAAATGCACTTCTCATGTTACATTATCTGTTTTAAATATGGTCTAAATATGATTGAATTTGTTTTGCTTATCCTTAAAAATACTTTTGCATTTTGCATTTATTTGTCTTTGTGTTCTATTCATCACATCTGTCCTTGGTTTCTTTGTCCCTTTTGCTTAAAAACCTCTTATTAGCAGTTCTCATAAGGAACATCTGCTAGTGGTGAATTCTCTCAGGGTTTGATTGTCTGAATTTCTAGCTATGGAATTTTATACGATGAGTTTCTTTTCCTTAAGTACCTTGATTCATTGTTCTGGTTTCATATAATTTCTGACAATAAATTGCCTGTCTTTGCTTGTTTGTTTGTTTGTTTTTTCTGTGTGTATGTCTTTTTCAGTTTACTATTTTTTCTTTTAAGATTCCATTAGACGTTTTCAGAAATTTGATCATGATATGCTTTTTTTTGGTCCTTTTTTGAGTCAAAGTGTTGCTATGTAGTTCAGGCTGGTTGCAAACTCAGCAATCCCCCAGTCTCAGCCTCCCAAGTGCTGGGGTTACAGGCATACCCCACCACACCTGGCTTACAATGTGCTTTTGTGTCATGTTTTAAAACACATGTATTCGATGTTTGTTGTAATTCTTGAATATGATTGCTTATAGTTTTCAAAATGCTTCAAAATTTTAGTCGTCGTTTCTTCAAAGTACTTTTCTGTTTCATCAAAAGTACTTCAAAGTGCTTTTCCTTTCCCTCTGGAATTCTAACTATATATTGTAGACATCTTCATATTACCCCACGGATCACTGATGTTCTGATGTTTTTTATTCATTTGTTTTCTTTGCTGGTAGTTCATTTGGGATAGTTCAATGTCTTCAAAATAACTTCTTGTTCTGATTTATCTAGTTTCCTATTAATCCCATTCAGTCATTTTCATTTTATATGTTATCATTTTCATGCCTTAATGTTTCATTTTGATTTTTTATACATTTTGTGGCTTTCCTCATAATTATAATGTTCATCTCTCTGGGGTCTCATTCCACTAGGCTCTGTTTGGGTTTTTCTTTCCTGCATCGTGGTCTGGAATTTCTCTCTTGAATAATCCAGGGAACACCTAGTGTAGCTTTCTTAGTGACTGTGGCCTTACTCTGACTCTTTCCCAAAATATAAAAGCCATTGGCTGCTATATTTTGCCACTTGTCTTGCTTTTTAATGGTTTCACATGAGGATAAAACTAGTCTTTATTATTCTGCAATGGTCATAGGTTCCATATTTAGAAAGACCTTTCTGAATGCAGAACTCTAGACTGACAACATCTTTGCTTTTAGCATGCCAGTCATATTTTGATTTTTAGTATGCGAGAGATGTCTTGTGGATCATGTTTTTGATAATAAGTTAATTATTAATTATTAATTGTTTTTAGCCACTGACTTTTCTCCCTCCTGGTCACCAATCGGACTTTCCCTCTTCTTCTTCTTCTTCTTCTTCTTCTTCTTCTTCTTCTTCTTCTTCTTCTTCTTCTTCTTCTTCTTCTTCTTGTTCTTTTTCAATTAGCAATAATCGCGCTTGGGATAAACTTCATTGGCTACAATACTGCCACTGCGCAAAGCTTCTCTTGTTCTTTTTCTTCTCTTTCTCCTCCTACTCCTTCTTCTTGTCCTTCTCCTCCTCCTTCTCTTCTTCCTCCTTCTTCTTTTTCTCTTGTTCTTCATATTCTTCTTCTCCTGCTACTAGTTTTTAATTCTGTGCTAAACATTTTTGTTTTATTTTGTTGTAAGTCTAGATCTTGGTGTCTTTTTTTTCAAACTTCTTTCCCTTCCCTCCTTCCTCTTATTTTCTTTCTTTCCTTTCCTTTTTTCTCCTGCACTGGGGATTGAATCCAGGCTCTGAGCTTACCAAGCATGCACTTACCATTGAACTACCTGCTATGGTTTGTGTTTGGATGTTCCCCCAGAGCCTCACACAGTCATGGGGTGAGTCTTTTGAAGGTCACTGCGTCTAGCATTTGTGATTGGTTTACTGTCTAGACCTAGAATTGGTAGTGTAAGTGCTGCACCCACGCAGGGGCAGGTAGCAGGCATACAATATCAGGAAGGGAAGGAGACACGCTCTTGCCTTTTTGCTTTTGTCAACTTTGGTTTCTGCCACTGCCACGAATGGCTGACCTGCCTTGGAATCAGCTGTGTATGGACGGAAACCTCCAATAACTATGAGCTAAATAAACTTTTGCTTCCTTCATTTTGGGTGTCAGGTATTTTGTCTCATCAACAAGAGAAAAGTAGGCAAAAGAGAATTTGGTACTCAAGAAATAGGGTTGTTGCTGTGACTATACCTGACCATGTGGTTCAAGAGCCTTTGGAAATGGCTTGTGGGAAGAGTTTGCAAAGGTTCTGAGATGTCACCTGAAGGAATAGAGCTGGAATGGCTTAGGGTGTTCAGTGTGGAAGACTGTGGTCAGAGCTCAGAAGACCAGAAAACCAGTAAAGACCAGGCAAGGAGGTTTCTGCTGGGAAGAAAGACTGCATTGATGATGTATGTTATGGACTCCAGATGATGTATGTTATGGCTTGGCAGAAAGTTTGTCTGTATTTTGCTCCTGTCCAGAGACTTTGCCTAAGAGATTAAGGGTGGTGGACTAATTAACTTGGCAGAAGAAATTTCAGGCAGTCTAATGCTGAGGTGGTGACATAGCTGTTGTTAGGGACTTTTAACCAGATTTATGTTGCAAATCAAGAGCAAAGAACCCAGCAGGGTGATTTAAAATGTGAGTTTGGCCAGAAAAGAAGCTCCAGTAAAGCTGTGGACTTCAAAAATTAAACTGAAATCTCAAGGAACAGAAGAATACAAAAGATAGCCTGGGGGCATCCTAGAAAGCAGTGGATCTCTACCCTTCGCAGCCTCAAAACTGCAAAAGTGAAAGAAGACTTTGCTTTGAGGAGAAAGCTGCAGAGTGCCATGTTGCAGAGTGGCAGCAGGGGCCACATAAGGTTCCAAAATGGCAGCAGACACACCAGGTTCCAGAACAGTGGCAACATAGAGAATCTGTTCCTCACAATCAGGTTCAGAGTGCTAAGTGATCCAGGCACTCAATCCCTCCAGCCAAGAAAGAGGAAAGCCTGGCTACTGCTCCAGCTGGCAGCAGACCTTGGCATCATCCAGGTGGTGCTGGTTTTAGGTGCATACAGAATGCAAGAGTTCTGGGGTTTAAAAGGCTTCCACTCTGACTTTAGAAGGCCTGAGAGGCCAGGCAGTGTGTCCCTGACATGGCAATGTGTGAAACTGTGAGCATGAAACCTAAGGTGCAGTGGAGACCCTAGAAGTCTCTAGCTCTGACCTAGAAGTTTGGAAAAACCAGGAGTGCTTGGAGCTCATAACCAGATAGCTTCAGATGCAGAATGTGGAACTCCAGGACTTAATGTTTGCCCTACTGGACTTTGGACTTGTTTTGGTTCCAATTCTTTGTATCCCCCTGTTTGTACCTTTTAAAATGATGATGACTGTCATGTGCCATTGTACATTGGAAGCGTTTAACTTTGTTTTTATTTGTACAGGGGCTCACAACTAAGAATTCATCTTACATTTCAGAGGAGACTTGCAACTTGGACTTTTCAGCAATGCTGAAATTGTTAGGACTTTGGCCACTTTTTAGATAGACTAAATGCCTTTCCCATAAAGGCATTTATGTGCATGAGTCTTTGGGGGGACCAGGGGCAAAGTGTTATGGTTCGTATCTGGTTGTTCTCCTAAAGCTTCATGCAGTAATAGGGTGGGGGTGGGCCTTTCAAATCTAGTGTTTGTCATTGGTTCATTGTCTAGCACTGCAGTTGGCAATGTAGTTAGCACTACACCTGACCAGGGGTGGGTAGTGGGCATACAATAAAAGGGAAAGAAGGAGGCTTGCTCTTCCCTTTTGACTTTTGCTGTTTTGCTGTCTTCCACTGCCATGAACTATTGCCCTCTGCCATGTGCCACTCTGCCTTGGAGCCAGCCAAGTATGGACTGAAACTTCCACAAACTGTGAACTAAATAAACCTTTCCTTCCCTAAGTTCGGGGGTTGAGTATTTTGACTAGTAATGAGAAAATTAATCAAGACACTGCCCCTAGTTATCTTTCTGATTTCTGTTTCCTTGACTTAGTGAGATCTCTGTCTTCTGTCTCCATGTAGAAATTCAGAAATATCACAGGATCACTTTATCCACTTCCTTTTTCTAAGGGATCACTTTCCTGTATTTCCTGTTTCTGACATGTGAAAGGTGATTTTTTTTCTATGTCATACCCAGTTTTCTAGGTGTTTACAATCAGAATACAAGTCCAGTACCAGTTACTAGGTCATATTTGCCAGAAACAGAAAATTATTTGCATCCTAACTAGTCAGTCATGGTGGTACACATCTTTAATCCCCGCTTTAACTCCAGAAGGCCAAGGCGTAAAGATGGCACGTTCTAACACAGTCTAAGCAGTTTAGGAACTTAGCAAGGCCCTGTCTCAAAGTTCAAAATCAAAAAAGGCTGGGGATGAAGCTCAATGTAAAGGCCCTGGGTTCAATCCCCAGTAGAACAAAACAATCGCAAAAGCCTGTCTAAATAAAGATAAGCACCTAGTGAGTAAGGATTTCCATGCATTAACCAAAGAAGAGTATTTCATGAACCATCATTTATGAATAATGCAAACCCTTTTCAAAATAAATTTTTAAAAATTTACATTTATGTTCTCCATTATTGCATGCAAGCTGAAACCCCACCTTGTTTAACAATACATAATTTTTGCTAAAATGCACAATTGTGAGGCCAGTATATGATTTTTTCCTCTCTGTTGTAGCCTAATTTTCCAAAGTATTATAAAGAGATATTATAAGCCATTGGAGTTTTTGTTATTTGGGACAAACTCAAAGACTTCTAGTTGATTTCTTACAGAATATAAAAAGGTACACTATGTACTAGATCCTTACAACCCACACTGTGCTCACAGCAGTCCTGTCCTTGTGAATTTAGCTTTTCTGTCACTGTTACACCTCACACTTTCTTTGGTATTCTGGTGGCATGTCATCTTCCTTATCCATTTCTCCTTACAAATATCGTTAAATGAGGACATCTCTTTCTCCCCTCCCATCTCTTTCCGTACATCTTTGGTTATACTTCACCCAGGCTACTTATCACATTCTAGTTTGTTCTGTGATTATTTTTGAATACATCAAGTTTGCCCCCAGTAGGCTGTGAGTTTAAGAAAGGAAAGGATTACATCTTAATCTCTGGGCCCTCCTAGCCCTTATACCATGTTTACCAAAGGGAGTGCTCAGAGCACGGTGACACTCACTGTAACCCCAGCACTCTAGGAAACTGAGGCAGGATTGCAAGTCTGAGCCCAGGCTGGGAAATTCAGCAACTGAGTGAGATGCTGTCTCAGAAACAAAAATTTAAAGAGGATTGAGAATGTAGTTTGGTGTGAAGACCCTGGGTTCAATCCTGAGTAGCAAAGGAAAAAAAAGGTAGTGCTCAGTGAATGATTTTCAAATGAATGCAGGACAAAGATGGGAGCACCTCCCAAAGAAGCTGCCCTTAGCCTCCTGTGTCCACCAAAGCCACTGACTCTAACTCTCCTCTCTGTATGTGCTTCCACGTTCCTTCCTCATCCTGATTTGCCATGAAGACTGAGTGCTTACTAAATCAGCAGCAGGATTCCATGCATTTGCTTGCCATGGTAAACAGAAACACCAAACATCACCAGGGCAGATTTGGAGGCAGATTTATCTAACATCAACAGCCATTGACCTCTAAAGTTGTCAGGCTCCAAAGGCTCAGGGAGAGAGGTTTTTATGGGGTTGCAAAGGGAAAGTACAGAGGTAGAGTGGCTTGTCAATTGGGAATTGGTTCATACCATGTGCATCACAGTGACCAGCCATTTCTGAGAAACAGAAGTAACAGGAACTGTAACAGGAACTAAAGTAGACTGGAAGTTACCCAGGCAACTAACAGAAACTGAAGTATACTGGCTGGGGGAGGGGCATGCATGTTCTGCTACATGTTCATCGTGTCACTCTTCCAGTGTGCCTCAATCACTGTGGTTTGGAAACTGCTATACATCCCAGGTCCCATAAATTTCAGATGGGCATATTCTCTCAAGTGTGTGTATGTGTGTGTGCTAGGAATAGTTTTCCCATCCTCTCTGGGGCAGCTTCCAGCATTAAGAGCAAACTGAACTTGATGGTTTTTTGTCTCTATAATCTTTCCTTTTTTCAATGTGTTTGTGTATTTGTCTTCCACCACTCTCTGGTTACAAGATATCTCGAAATCTGTCCAATCTATGGCAGTCTGAGCTGGAGTTCACATTGTAACTTGGGCAAACACAGACTTCCTAACTCACATCACTGGCTGTTTATTGAAACCAGTAAGTCAGATGTTGGTGGAATAAGACCTTGTCTATGTCACACTCTGCCGCAGGTGCCAAGTGTCAAGTTGAGCAAGCTTTGGTCTTAAGGATTTCATTTCAAGGGAGGTTTAGTAAGCAAGCCAGAAGAAACATTTAACGCAAGAGTGCCAGGACAGAGGGTGAGGGGAATGGGTAGGGTGCTCTGGACGAAGTAAGGGGAATCACTCTGCCCAGAGAAGTGAGGGTTTTGGCTCAGGGCCTTGGGGCAGGTAGCAGAAAAGTCAAGTTCCCTACGTCAGTGGGCATTCATTGAGGAGAGGCGGAGAGATGTCTCAACAGGAGGAAAGGACACCTTCAGAGACACAGAAACATTTGTTCGGAATATTTGGGAGGAAGCCAGTAAGAGAAATTGTTGGAAAAGTGAACTTGAGCCAGAAGGTACTTCTTATGGTCTGCTAAGAAATCTGAGTTTCTAACCATAAGTCAAAGTTTCCTAAATCGTGGTCAAATTCTTACCACTTCCGCATTACTACCGTGACTAAATTACTTAATGTTTTTTAAAAGTCAACATATCCTCACTTAAAGTACTCTTTTAGTATTTAAAAAGAATATATATCACATTCCTATATTGTGAACCAGACTAGTAGAATGAATATTTGTGAACTCATTACCCAATATAAGAAGTAAAAAATTATTATCTAATTTAAGAACACAAACAAGCAGGGCATAGTGAAGTGTGCCTATAATTCCAGTTACTCCGGAGGCTGAGGCAGGAAGATTGCAAGTTCAAAGTCAGCCTAGGCAACTTATTATGATGCAGTCTCAAAATTTAAATATTTACAAATGTACTGTGGCTCCAGCACAGTGGTAGAGGACTTGCCTAGTATACACTAGAGCTCCCTAGGGTCAATTCTCGGTACCACAAAAAATAAAAATAGAACAGAAATATTTCCAATTCCATCGCTCTGTCTGTATGCTTATTCCCTGTGAATGTCTCCTTGCTTCCTGTGAGTGAACACCAGGTCATGTTTTATATATGTTAGTCCTTTACTTTTTGAGGAGCTATTTTTATCCCACATAAATCCCTATTATGATTGGATGTGGCTGCAGTGTGTCTCCAAAGCTTTGTGCTGTGGAGCTTGGTCCCAGTGGGGTAGCATTGAAGGGTACTGAATTTTTCTTTCCTTGTGGTCCTTGTGACTGAACCCATGGCCTTCACACTGAGCTATAGCCCAGCATGTTAAGTTGCCCAGGCTGGGCTTGAAGTTACGATCCTCATGCCTCAGCTTTCCAGAGTGCTGGGCTATAAGCATGGCCACCATACCTGCCTGACGCAATGCACTGGTGGGGTCTGCTAGAAAGTGATTGGATCCTCAAGGCATCACCCTTGAAAGACACCCACCTTGACTGCAGAGCGAGTTCCTGCCAGATTCTGTTGTTAGAAGCATGACTGCTCGCCCTCTGGTCTCTGGCCTCCGATCTCACCACTTGTACGCAGCCCCACTTTAGCCTCATCCACCATCTTGTGACACCACCACAGGGCCCCTCACCAGAGACTGAACAGGCAGGATCATTTGACCCCTGACCTTAGCCCCCAAAATGGTGAGCTAAGTAAACCTCTTTTCTTTGTAAAGTACCCAACCTCAGGTGTTTGGTGATCACAATGAGAAATGAACCAACGCAATCCCTTAAGAGTACGTTCATTACCTTTGTTTGCTTCTGAGCTTTAGATTTTGATTTGTGGCAGCCTTGTGGGAAAAAAGCTCAATGCATAATCAAGTGTGTAAATCACTGTCTTAATCAAGAAAAGACAAGGTGAGTCTGGATTAGGGAAGCAGGGAGAAGCAAGGAGCACCAGGTCTGTTTCAAAGCTGGAATGGCTGGAACCAAAGGGTCGTTTTAAAGATATATACATATCCTGTAATGGAAGAGCTTCTTTCAACATCCGCCCTATACAGTGTTTCTAGTACTAAAAGTATAAACTATTTACTGAGTTTACTGACAGAAATAGTTTGTATTTTGCCCTTTGCAGGGCTGCTGGTTCCCTGGGGCTTCTGGGGAATAGCACAAAGCAAACGCATACCCAGGCTGGGCCTTCTTCCCCAAAGGTCCCCACAGTGCCTTTCAAAGATACATAAACAAAGGCCGCACTGTGTACTTTGAGCCCTATCTAAGGTGTGAAACTTTATGATCCTCCAAGGCAGCTGAGCCAATATGTACTTCTTGTTTTTTTTTTTTTTTCATGCTAAAGTAATCCTTTCTCTGTAGGCCATAAGATCTTGAATTTGTTTTTTTAAACTTATCACACCCAACCTTTTCCCAGATTTGTTTTTAAACAAAAATCTTACCGTCCTTCTGTCATTAGTCTATACAATATTGTTATTGTTTTTGAAGTAACTTTGGAAAGCCCCAACAATTTGGGTGATATTCGCAAATTGTAGTTAATTTAAGGCTGCTACACTCAGGGACAATTTTAACTTTAAAATAAAAGGGTGAGTTTTCCAGCTTTACTGGGACTAGAGCAATTAACCGGTAATTTGTGGTTGACTCAGAGAAGTCAGTCCCTGGCAGGGGGCTGAGCTGGTCCTCCCCACGTCCTCGTACTGGGCAATTTGGGCAAAGCAGAAGCCTTGGAACAGGCAGGCATTTTCCAGACAGGAGGCCACTGCTGCTGTACCAATTAGACTTGGAAACTAGTTCAACTTGCTGGGTCAGAAAACAGCCACGCCATAGGAGCTAAACAGAAAAGGATCCTTCATGAAATACAGGTGGAACACAGTCATTGTTGATAGATTTATTGCTAGAGAGTCAATACTTTCCCACCTCCCTAGATAATCATCAAATTGAGCAATTTTCCTATTTTGAACCAGATATGTTGTTCACCAGAGTCTAATGACTGGAAGCCCCAGTTGCTGGGAAGTAAACGTCTTCAATAAATCCACATTGTTCACCAGTGGTGGAATTCAAATGGGCCCAGATTCAGTAGATTTGTGTGCCGTGACTTCATTATTGGACTCTCAACGGAATCAATGCTTATTTACAATATATTATGCAGTTCTGTGCCAGGCCTCAGCTAGTGCCAGGATACTTTCCTAATGGATTGGGCAACATGGGAGGTTCTCAGTGTATGATGAGGTTCTCTATCCGAATGGGAGGAGGAGATATTATTTATCTCCCCAAAAGTTGAACTGATTAGAGAAAGGAGGGAAGGTGGGGTCACACTGAATGGAGAACTTGAGCTGTCCCCTCCTCTCCAATGGAAAGGTTGACAAATTCAGGCTAGGGAGCAGAGAGCAGCTCTGTGGTTTGGAAGATTTAAGAAGTAAGATCCTAGGATCTCTATTCGATGTTGGATAAGGACCTGTGCTTTAATCCAAACAGGATATGACAGGTTTAGGGCTCACTGGCCACTCTGAGAGGTTGGCACACGTTTCTTCTGGTTCATTCAGCCATTAGTTGTATTTAATAGGTATTTGTAACCTGTGATTTCTCCCCTCTGGCCAGATTAGTTTTATATCTCTTTGTATTTTTAAACTTTTTTTTAACCACTTGATGATTGATGACAAAAAAGGGAAGGAGACAGGAAACAACCAGATAAGCTACAGAAATTGACAAAGTCCATTTTAATATTCAAATCATAACAGAAAATCATCTATGACTTATGATCTATATTTGATATTAAAGAGTAACAGGGGTGTAATTAAGGTTTTTCAATCCAATGCTTTAACCAGAGAGATCTTTTCAGAAATCCAGGCAGTGCTACTCTTCTAAAAGCAGCCCTATTTTTCTGGCGTTCATTGTCATGACAGCTGCTAGAATCATGTCTGGCATCACAGATGAACTGCGGTCCTCTATTCAGCCTCCTGATGCCCACGTCACTGAAGGCATGGGTGTGTGTGACACCCTGGGGTGGGAAATAGTATCTTACATTTTATAGTGCTCTGGTTTTGTTTGTTTTTAAAAGTGTTTTCAGTCACATGAACTTGTGTCATTTATGAATTTCATTCATTTCTTTTCTTTTTCTAATGATCGTTTGGCTACAATCTGCAAACCAAGTCATTGAACTAAATTGTCTTTTCTTTTGAGATAGGATCTTGCTATGTATACAGGCAGGTCTTGAACTCACTATGTAGCCCTGGCTGTCCTCAAAATCCTGGCTATCCTCCTGCCTCAGCCTCCCAAGTGCTAAGATCGCAGGCATGTGCCATTGTGCCTGGTAAATTAAATTTTCAGCTGAGAATCTTAAAGTCGAAAAGCATGGTTAGGTGAACCTTTTATTTGGCCCTTACAGTGTGAGATCTTGTAACGACTGCCCTTAAATCCAAATATGCTTGGGCAAGTTTGGTTGCTAGGTAACAGTTTAAAGCATCCTGGCATGGATAGTAGGAGAGAAGAGTTGAAGGACAGTGAGGAGAGTTACTGGAAAAGAAGGGTGACTCAGAGGAGAGGAAGGAGAACCAGAATGTTGGAGATAAAACCCTAGAGCTGCCTTCATCTCTTCCCGATGCCCCCAACAGATGGCGGAAGATACCTCCGATAGCAAACCCTGTCTCTAGAGGAGGTTGCCTGGGGGCAGACCCTTGTCTCCACTTCAGCACCTCACAGAGGACTGGGAAATGTTTGTGAAATGAACACAAACTCTAATCCATGACTTCCTGGCCAGTTGTAATAGTTGACCTTTTCTTCGGTGCCATTTTTGTTTTTGAAAGGAATGTTCTGGAACATTCCAGAAACTGAGATGTTTGTCTTTCTCTTAAGCTTGTTGAAGGGAAGATCACTCAATTTCTCTATGGGAGAAGAGAAATGACAGCACAGTAACAATTAGTTGAATGTTGGTTGAGTGCTGAGTGTGGTTCTGTCACTTTATATGAACTAATCACGCTCATTTCAATGCTGTCTACCACGAAGGCAAATGCTGTTATTACCTCCAAATAAAGAATCCAAGGTGTGTAATTTCAGTCTACTTGCTTATATATTTCCTCTTCCTCACAACTAAAAAAGAGAAGTACTGGATGACCACAGAAAAAAAGAAATTATTTCTCTTGGTCTTTAAATCAAAGTTCATTGTAAGCCCAATAAAATTGAAACTCAAAAAGAAAATAAAAAGAGAGGACTTCATTCTGCAGGATCGCAGAATAATGCTAGGCACAGAACTGCATTAACCATTCAATGAGATCCTGAAATCCAGGGGTCTGGAGTTGCGAGCTTTTCAGGCTGAGCACATTGAGAAGAGCATGAAAACTGTGTCCAGCAGGTGGCGCTGGACCCCCTCCCGCGCATCAGACGGGGACACAGGGCACTGTAGTCCAGGCCTCCGGCTGGGAGATTCAAACACAGAACTGGCCTTTAGTTTCCCAGGCCTACAGCTTTTTCTCCAGGGCAAGCAGGCGAATGGTCAGACACCCCCAAGTCATCCTGCCAGCCTTGCTGGAAGGGGAAGAGCGGTTGCCAGGCCCACAGTCGGTGTGGTGGTGGGAATGGGTGCCGGGCTGTCCCAGGAAAACCCAATGGCAGATTTCTTGGGCCCCAGCCCCACGCATTACCAGCCATAAGACCTTGGCTGAGTGATGTAAGGTTTCCGTGCTCCAGGGTCCTCATCGAAGAAGTGGGAACAATCCTGGTACCTGCCTTATTCTAGGGCCCGGATAAACGTCCTAGGAAGCAGGATGAATGATGGGACATAAATGCAATCCACATTGTTGTTGTTGTTTAGGAGACAGAGTC
This sequence comes from Dolichotis patagonum, assembly GCA_004027295.1. Lineage (NCBI taxonomy): Eukaryota > Metazoa > Chordata > Mammalia > Rodentia > Caviidae > Dolichotis > Dolichotis patagonum. Next base: position 31,872 of record PVJX010008543.1, read on the forward strand.
TCACTAGGTAGCTCAGGCTGGCCTCGAACTCATGGCCCTCCTCCTGCCTCGCCGCCCCATGCTGGGATTACAGGCGTGCACCACCACGCCAGGCCGCCTGAGAACATGCTAACTTGGTTTCAGTTTGAAAATGGCCGGTAGCCTTGTGAATATTCCCTAGACATCGGTGGGTGACAAGGACAGGAGCTATTGCTTTAGCGTCTCATCTCCGATGACCCAGTTCTGCTCTCTGGAGGCTGTTGCTGCACCCTGAACCAGGCAGGTCTGTCCCCCCCAGGCCCAGTGACGCCTGCAATCCTGCAGGAAGATAAACATCAAAGAAAGGGGGACAAAGACGCAAACTATTACGAGTACACAAAGGAATGCCAGATGGAGGGCTCTCTCTCACTGTGTCCGAAGTCCAGGGAAAGCTTCAGCCCTGGAGAGAACCAGGTGGAAGAAAAAGTGGGTAGGAAGAAAGAGAAAGGGCATTTGGCACAGGCCCCAAAGAGGGAATGGGCCTGTAGAATTCAAACCACTGAGTGATGGTCACAGCAGGCGAAGAAGGAAGGGGCCGGGACACCCAGGCGGGAGCTCTGCACTGTCTCCTCCTGCCTGACCCGGGACGTCCTTGCTCTAGCTACATGGAGCTACCTGGAGCCTGTCTATGCATCTCCCTGTCTACACAGGTGTAGAACACGCCTTGAGCTTTGCTCAGTGTAGACTGAGTGAAAGCAAGCCAGATTCTCAGTAAGACCCCTCACCTCTTCCTTTCGAAGCTTGGCCTGCCTCTGAGCCACTGGGAGCACAGTGCCCTCATGTATTACCTGATGATTTACTTTTGCTTCCCGCGTTCTCTTGTAACCCCTTGGCCCTGCTGGACCACGGGCCATCCACTGACAAAGAATAAACCAGCGTTTGTCTGAGTCGAATTCAAATGGACAAGCCCTACAAGGGACAGGCAATTCTCTAGCAAAGCTAATGGGTTTGAAAGAATGCCCCATGATGCAGGAGCAAGATTCTCCACCGCCCTGGGTCAAGAGGGTCAGTTTCTCTGACAACCAGAGGGAAACAGGTACATCAGAGCTGTCGCCTTGTTTGGGACGGAGTGACAGGAATTCCAGGGAGGCGGAAGTAACTGCTCTTCCCTGCAGGTAGAGCCCAGGGAGGCTTCACGATGCCCCAGAGCAGGGTTTGGCTGTGGAGTTTGTTCAGATGCTGGGCCTGAGGCTCCCTCGTGGAGTCTGTCAATTCCTTCTGGAGTCCACAATGCAGCTGGATGAGGTGTTGACAAATGGTTCCAGCCCTTGACAGCCCGCAGTCCTCATCCGAGGTACACGAGCATGCAGGGGCCTCCAGAAGAGCTATGATAGCAGCGGGCTTCAGGGGGCCTTTGGCATGGATCTGAGTAGTTCAGTCCTCAGATCTCAGTGGGTGTCAGTTTGGACACCCACCTATGCCCCACGCATCCCCCTGCAGTCTCTTCCCTCTTAAACTTAGAGCTGATACCATGCAAAAAGAGAGAGAGGAGCTTTGGAGTGCTTCTGCTACTAAGAAAATCTAAACCTGGCCTTAATTTTAAGACACTATTTTCTACATTAACATACCTTTCTTATTATGGGGAAATAAAATGTTTCTTGTATAGTTGTTTGTAGACAGAGATTCACGGCCCATACAGGTGTAGGTAGTTATCTTTTCCAGCATTAATGCGTGGTCTCTTTGCTGATAATGCCTCCATTTTTGGAAAGCAAGCCTATGGAATGAGATGTGTGATTGTTTCGCTTACAAAATATTTGCCAGAGTTTCAATTCCAGGCTCTGAGCTCGGATTCCATTTGTAATTTTCACAGCTTCTCCACTGTTGGGTTTGCACATTAGGAGATAACAAATATTTCTCAAGCGCCCTCCAGGTTCAAGTCTTTACAGACACCTCTTCCTGGGGATGTGGTCCCTGGTGTCCCGGGCCTTGGAATTGGAAATGGAGGCCAGCTATAGCTTCATGTGTGGACACCCAATGACTCTGAAACGACACCTGGGAGGGACTTTTGTCCATTATATTAAAATGCCAGAACATTTTAAAATATGATTGCAAAAGTGATATGTGCTCAGTTGAGATAACTTGCAAAATATAGAAGAAAACAATTTGCAGCCCTGAGCTCCGAACATGTCAAAGAAATCCCTGATATACTACTGTGTGTGTGTGTGTGTGTGTGTAATATTTCTGTTTTCTTCTAAAAAGGGAGAACAAAGTTGTTTGAGAGTGTCAGTATCAACTGTATTTTGTTACCAAATGTAGTTGCACATTGGTGAAATAATTTGAGAATGTATTGCATGCTAGCTAAAGTCTTTCGGTTTCTGGTAGTGGGGCTGGGGATGGAAAAGCAAAGTATATACTTGAATCTAACTTATGACATATTCATGAAAATAGTTGTCGATTAACTTAGATGTCACCTCATCCTGGAAACTTTCCATACTTCCTTGGGCAGAGTTAACCAGCTTCTATGCTCCTGCATATTTCATCATGTATATATAATGATATACTCATTATTTAATAAAAATAATGCCACCATTTCTAGGTTAGATTTTCAAAAGGTTGTCTGGTGTTGGGGGTAAGAACATAGATTTTTGCATATAAATGGCCCACGTTAAAATCCAGGCTCTCTGTATGAAGTTTCACCAGTTACTGAGCCTCTCTGGCCCCTGCCCTCATTTGTAAAGTAGTAATAATATCATGTATGTCATAGTGTTCCTATAAGAGCTAAATGATATTTACAAAATACTGACCCATCCCAAGACAGAGTCAATAGTTAATAGGTATAATTACTATTGTTGTAGAACTTGCCACGTTGTGTCACAATCACTGATTCAGGAATGCCTTTTTTATTGGACTGTCAGAGTCTAGACAGTGAACCCCAGGTCCTGACCTCAATGTACGCCTCTCTCCCCTCTAGCTGAAGAGCTCATAAACAACTATACATGTTTGCTGGAAACAAAAATAGCTATGGAAACTGCCAGAACAAATGCTTCCCCCCCAGAAGTCCTGAATCGCTCCTAATATATCTGCAACAAATTAATCACAACCATCAGCTCTTACACACCATGTTACTATAAGGTTCTGTATCCTTTAAAGCATGCTGGTATTTCATGAGTGCTTTTGCATACCCCAAGTTTGATTTCAGTGTGGTACATTTTATTCAAATTACTTTATGAGCGGGATGTTGTGTCTTGCTTAACAGATGAGGAAACCAAGGTCCAGGGAGGGTGCTGTGGGTGCTGTGATTTGTGAGGTTTTGTTAGGGTCTTCAAGTAAAGACCTGGCTCTCTTTCCTTCCAGCAAACCAGCTAGGCAGGAGGTGAGGAAGAGAAGCCACCATATTATTTTTCTATCTCTTTAGTATGAGACTATTTTTAAAAAATATTTTTTCAGAGAGCCTTATTTTTCTGGGAAAATAAACAAAAGAAATTCTTGCTCCATTCACGATTTTGCCCCTGCTGAGGGTCACAAAGGGAGTCATTGGAGGGATTCCCCCCCCTGGGGAGCCAGGTGCAAGGGTCTCTCTCTCCAAGACTCAGAAACATCCGAGCTGTATTTATTTTTATCCAGAGGGGTTTGAAATAGAGTGCCATGCACTAAGAAATAATCATTCAGATCCCATCCCTGTATAAAAACAGTTAAATCACCTGTAAAACCATAAACTGTTGATAAGCTAAACAAAGTCAATAGTGGAAGACATTGAGAATTAAAAGAAAGCCTTTCTCTCCAGGAGAGGGTTTTGTCCCTCTGATCTGTACTGCTTGCTGTCAGCTATGGACGACTTCTTCGGGCTGCCTACAAGAGGGCAAGATGGGTTTCAAAAATAAGAAACTTCGAAAAGCCTTGGAATTATTTGACTGCAATAAGCTGACTGGAAACCATCCAGATTCCACATTTGTCCCTATTGACAAGAAGTCTTGTGGCTTGGGAAAATATTTTGATCTCCCTCCCCCTTTTGGGAATGTCCTACAAAGACCTGTGTCAGGGTGGGAAACATGTTGAGTCCCCCACGAATCCTCTGCTGCCTGGAGTGACTTTTTCCGATGCTCTGCGGTGTTGTCTTCGTTCACGGGAGCAGCTGCCTTGCCATGACACCATGTGATTCTGCAGAACACGAGACTATTTTGCAAAAGGCACAAAGATGTCAGCTGGAAGGGGACAATCACAGGATGCATGTGAGGTTATGTTTGTTGAGAGTTTCTTTTTCTCAGCGTTCACTACCAAAATTAGAAAGAGCAGAGGCCACGACATTAACTTGAGATCAATTGTTACTCTCTGGGGAAGTAAATTAATTGGAAGAGAGGGGAAGAAAATAAACCCAGGTCCTTGAAATATGAATTTTGCCTTATTTTCCCCAAATAATAATAACGTAAAACATTAAATAGGAAAGCTACTTCTACCTATGAAATGATCCCGTGTTATGCGAATAAGATTCACACATGAGCTATGTAGTGAATTTTTATTTTTTTATTTTTTTAAACTTTTATTTTAAAGGGGGTAAAATTAAACAACAAAACAAAACAGAATGGGGCATAAGAAAGCATAAATTTCAAAGCTAGACAACCAGAGATCTTCACTATCTGTCATATTGTCTCTTGTTTTCTTCCAAATGGTTGTCCTTATCTTTGCATATGGGGAGCTCATACTAAATAACATAGCCAATCTTTTCACAAGATGTGTAGTTTACTGGCTCCCACTTGCTAAGGGGGGGGGCGCACGGGACAGGGGACAGGACGACATGAGATGTTTGATTCTGAGCCCAAGCGCCGGCAGGCTCACAGCCACCACCCCCCCCCAGAGAGGAGAGGAGTTCCTTGTTCCCCCAGCACCCCGAGTCAACCTCATGATGCAGATCCCGAGGCGCCAGGGTCTCTCCCCTGCAGGCCCCCCGAAGTCTGCCATACTCACCTGCTATTTCTTTCTGATGAATGGACCATTACATTTCCAAAGTTCTGAAATGGCCAACAGACCACAGAAAGAATTCTCTTTAGGCTCCTGTTTGAAACCAGCAGCTACAGCAATCTGCTGGCCTTGCTTCAGGGCCAGTGTAGTGAATTTTTAAACCAATGTAATCACCAGGGTAGTGGATGCCTGCTTAGTTACCACTTTCTAAAATAAACTCGGCAGCCCTCCTTGCCAAAATACTTTAAAACATGTAGCCCTTCTAGAGCTTTCTCCCAAGTTTGCTTCTGGCTTTCACTTTAGAGGGAGGTGGTTTTCAGAAGGATGAAATGAAGACCACCCTGTACTCAGAGTCCAGAGAATGCCGTCCTTCCGGGTACTCAGTGATCGTTTGATGAATAAATTCTGGAAAGTGACACTTGTGTGGGGTAGCACAGGTCACCTTTAGAGGCATCTGGAGCACAGCGGAAGTCATCAGTCTCGCCTAATTCTGCCTGGTGTGCGTTTATTTCTTCTCGCCTTCATGTATCTGCCAGCTCATCAGGAGCTGAGTTGGGGATATAGTTGGAAACACCCCAGGCCTTGGGGCTCGGGGAGCAAAGCAAAACCAAACTCCATACCTTCTGGAGCTTCTGATGACGACAAACAGCCCCCTGCAGCAGGTGTGCTGGGGGTTCCCCCACTGCTGCCTAGACAAGTCCTGACCCCAGTGGACAGGGCAAACCCGAAGTGACATTAACCAAGGGGTCTCGCGGCCTCTGCCCCTCCCCGGTCTCAGGAGCCCATGGACCCAGCCTTTCCCATCTGAAGAGCTCAGTGAGCAAACGCAGTCGGAAGAGGGCCGCAGCACCGGGAAAAAGCTTCCAGGAGAGCAGATTTCCGGTGCCTTTTGGGCATGCGCGGCTGTCGCTGGACTTGGTTCAGAGCGAATAGATTTCCTCAGAAACAGGGCATGTAGGACATGACCTAAAGGACCGAGGGGATCACAGTCTCCTGTCTCCCCTTGCTGGCTGCCCTCCTCCCTTGTTTGCTTTAGAACACAGCCTGGGGTCTTCATTTTCAATAAGGCTGAGATGGGCTGCAGTGTTGATGCATCTTATACCACGCAGACTCATGAGCTCATGAGTTTGGCGTCATGTCGCAGTAATCCAAGGCTCTACAGCAGCACAGTGTACACTGGCTCTATCTTGGAAGTGGCCTGTAAGTCCATGAACAGATGAGAGGATAAAGAAAATGTGGTATTTATGCACAACAGAGCACTGCTCTGCGTGAAGGGTACACTCTGAATCACTTACAGGAAAATGGATGCACTTTGAGACCAGAATGTTAAATGAAATAAATCAGACTTGCTTAAATACAGCGTGGTTTCTCTTATATGACAAACCCAAAGGGTAAACAAATTAAAGAACAAAAGAAAAGATAGATGTTAGGAAATACAGAGATAAATCTTTTGTAGAAGGGAAAGGGACCAAGAGATGAAGAGGGGGAGGGAAGAGAAGGGAAAAGAACATAGAAGAGTTAAGATGTGTCGTGTGCACGCAGCAACTCCCTGATGGATGTAACCATTCCGCACCACAAATGCATACTAATAAAAATAAAAGCTTAAAATGTGGCCTATGGCAAGAATCGCTGAGAAGATGTACTTCCAAAATTATTTATTTTTAAATCCTCTAATAGGTAGGACCAACGCTCCTCTTTTAAGAAAATCCATAGAAGATGATCAAGATCTCATTGGCTGATTTAATTCTAGGCATTTATCAGCACCTTAGAAATGGTTGCCATGAGCTTCTTTCTATTAATAACACTGTTGATGAAACTGAATATTAAGCAGGATCTTTCCCATCCCATATTCTCTTTGAGTGGTTCAAAAAATAAAAACTAAAACTATTCTTGGACAAGGTCTTTATCCTGGTGAAATGACTTTATAAAACACTTTGTAGCTTTGGACAGGCTTTCTGACTCTTTCCTTGTGCAGCTGAGGGTGGGTGGCCCTGTGACAATCCCAGGAGCTCATGCAAACTCCCGGGTCACACCTGAGCTCTGACGTGGCAGAGGCCCCAGTAGCCCCATCCGGAAAATTCTATTTCCCACCGAGCACCCCCAGTCTTCGAACCTCCAGAGTCATCACTTCCTTTTCCGGGAAGGGGGTGTGGCAGTCCTTTCCATGCTTTTGCTGTCCAGTGCAAAGAATTGGACAGGACAACTGATGGACATAAAAGTTCAACGTTTACTGAAGAAAAAAGAAAAGTAGAGGTGAAAAAGAAGTGAAGAGAGAAAAGAGGACGTAGTGGTGAAAAGGAGAGAAAATATGCCCTGCGCGCACAGTGGGTCACTGCAGGAGGAAGAAGACAGGGTCCGTGTGGTCCACTGGCCACCATCGTTGATATCTTTCTGACATTAGATTAAGAAGTGGGAAGTCATTCTGGGCACACATCTGGGCAGAGATTTGACAGGACTTCATGACAGTCCACCCTATTGTCCAGCCTCTTTGCCATACCCCAATTTCCTGCCTTTCTTCCACAAGGACTTTTTTCTTTTAAGACCTTACCCAACGCGTATATCTTTGTTCCTCTGATAAAATCCCAACCATGGCCATTGGGGTAGAGGCCGTGAATCAGGGAAGTCTGTACCAGGCTTTGAAGCACTGCTGAGCCCAGCCTGAGCGTTGAAGCAGGATACCCACCTACCCCTCCCGAAAAGCTGGTCTTGCCAGTAAGGGAAATAGGCAGAGGTGCTGGCTACTTATCTACATGTGCAGGCAAACAGAACCTGCTAGGAAGAGCAGTAAGGTTGTAAAATTCTTTTCAAACACACTGACACTGATGAACTAAGCCAGGTGGGTAACCAGGCTTGTTTTTAACTCCAAGCAGCATTCTGTTTTCAGCAAGAGCCTTCCATTCCTCAAGGAACTTCTTTATTTACTCCCCAATCCCAAATTAGTTCCCTAATGTGAAACAGCCATAAACAGACTGCACTAAAGAAATCCCTAGGGCCCTCTTCTCCCACATCCTACCTCCCCCACACACATTTTTCCCCTTGCTCTCTGTTCACCCTTTTCTTTCCCCTCTATGCTCAACACAAGCAAGTGCCGGCCTGGAGTTCGGCTTCCTGAAATCCCTCCAGCAGTTTCTTGATTTTAAAACTTCATCTTGACAAAAGGAGAAGTAAATTCTTCTCCTTGACAAAAGGAGAGAAGTAAATTCACATTAATTTCGATCAATGATGTAATACATCCAGACAGACTTCAACAACACCGAAGCACAGAGTTCAGTACTCTTCTGGCTTCTAAGGTCGTCTGCAGCTCTAACTCTTTCCCCAGCCTCTTCTGGCCCCTGCCACACAGCGAGCACGAATGTGGTCTCTAATCTGAGCAGCTGTTCCCGGAGACTTGGAGAGGAATTCCTGTCTTTTCTCTCCTCTTTGCCACCCCTCTTGCCTTCCATGCCTGTCCTTATTTCTTCCCGCTTTCCCACCTCATACCAACAAGGAATTCCATAGCCAGTTGGGTCTCCTCTCCTGACTCTTCTCAGCCTCAAGTTTGAATGGCCGAGGCTGCTGCTCATTTGCCTGTTCCTGGCCTCTCTGCTCCCTCATGGGGACTGTATTTTCCAGCTCCTGGGCCCCCTGGCTTTCCTAGAAGCTGAGCCCAGTGGAGGCCTACGGGGTGTGTGTGTGTGTGTGTGTGTGTGCTCGCGTACACTGTGGAGAGCTAGGGATCTCTGTTCTTTGCTCTCTGTTGAGTGATTTCTCTAGTTAGTGGCTATTGCTCTGTGATTCCAGCTCTTCAACACCACCCCAGTTAGCTTCCTTCTCTCAGATCTGCCAGGATCCCCCCATCTTAGTTACTTTTGTCATTGCTGAGACAAAATACCCAATGCCCAAAGTTAAAGGAGAGGTTTATTTGGCTCACAGTTTGTAGAGGTTTCAGTCCATAGTCAGCTGGCTTCAAGGCAGGGTGGCACAGAAGAGGGACATCACAGAGAAGAAGTAGTTCATGGTGGGCAGAAGGTAACAAAGCAACAAGAACCAAGACAGGCCTCTTTCTGGCCCTTATATTGTATCCAGGCTACTGGGATTAGGGTGGTGCCAAACCAATCAGTGGACTGATACAGCAATCACCCACACTTCATCTTAGCAGTGCCCCATGAATCAATCACACACTCTAGGTTCAGCCACCTCTGAAAAAAGCCCATCTGTGATGGCATGAGGTTTTGGGGGGACATATAGACACAGTCACAACACCCCCACATGGTGCTTCTGATTTCTAATATTCTGTCTTCCAGGCTCTGCTAACATCATTTTAACACCATCTGCAGCCCAGGGAGATAGTGGCTCCTGACTACTATGTCCTCCTCTTCCTCCTGCCCCTCCTCTTCTTCTTCCTTTTCCTCCTCCTTTTCCTTTTCTATTGCAGGACCAGTGATTCAAACTAGGACTTTCACACTGAGCTATGCCCATACATCTTTCACTTTTCTTCTTTCCTCCCTTCCTTTTTCTCTCCCTCCCTTTCTTATTTTTTTTCCTTCCTTCCTTCCTTCCTTCCATTTTATTTTGAAGCAGGGTCTTCTTACCTTGCTAAGTTGCCCGGGCTGGTCTTCAACAAGATATCTTTCTGCCTCAGTCTTCCAGAGTGCTGCAATTACAGGCATGCTTAACTCCTTTGTTCTGATTCTTCTATCACGTGTACAAGATCCTGTATTAAATTCATAACATTTGTAGCACCTACAGTGGCTTCTGTTTTCCTGAGTCTTGACTTCCTTAGGGGCTCAAGATTACAACAACCATGATAATGACAAATATCAGCTCAGACTGGCAGTTCTCCAGGGTGACGTGTTGCTACATATTCCTTCATTCTATGTTCCCTTTGGCTTTTGTGCATTCGGTAAACCATATAAAAACAAACAGCTTCCCAACCTCAGTATCAGCAGTAAATCTAGGGTCCACACAAAGCAGGAAACACGAAGGAAGCAGCCTCTTTCCTGGAGGCACCTGGAGCACCCTGGTGACAGGACTCTCCTACACCTGGAGAGGAGGACTTCCTGTCTCTGTCTCATTGCCACAGCGAACTGTCTCACGAGACTTGTGTGAGGCATGAGTCCTCACTCTCATCTCCCAAGAGGCCACGACCCACCGGCTTCGCAGTGTGGCCTCAGGAAATGCAACTTCAACCATTGTATTCTGTGATCTTGGGATTTGTGACAGGTTGCGAGGCAAAGGCCTTTCAGAGGAATCTCAGGATAAGTCAGAGCCGTCTCCTCAGAATTTGCGTGGACACTATGGTTCATGTGAGTGTGTGGGTTTCTTTGTGTGCATGCACGTGCATGCAGATACACACACGTGTGCAGACACACAGCCTGAGGGGCACCTCAGCAGGTGGACAATCCAGGATGACGAGCCCCACTCCTAGCCCAGGTGATTGTGATCATATTTGATTCTTCAACTCATATCCAGGTGGTGGCTAATGCATGGAACTACTGTCTTATAACTTATTTTCTATTTCAGTTCCTTTTAAGTGATGAGTTTACCTTCAGCATTACAAAACCCATCAGACTTTATTTGCTGACAGATACTTTGGACTCATCCTGACATTTCCATGTTTGACTTGTGTTAGGAGCCCTCTCTACAGGGGTATTAAAAAGTTTCTACACAGGAAACAGTGATTTCCTTTGAGAGCGTTTCCTTTCTTATTGGCAACACATGAGATAAAGCCGTGTGACTCGGGCAGAGATTTATGGAGCGTTATTGTCAAATGGATGCGTAGGTTGCTTTCCTGTGGTGAAAGGCTTGTGACCCAAGACTTCCACCTGGGGATTGATTTTGTGTGACATGCACATGATACATAGTCACACCGCACATGCCCGTGCAGCCTCTGCTCTCCCGGGTGGGCTCCAGGCTGAATAATTTTGCTCATTCTTTTGGCCTTTGCTCTGACTTGTCAGGGACCAGACTCAAGTTCATTACTCTGAAAAGTGCTCAGCCGTGAAATAAGGACTGAAAAGATGAAATGTAATTGATCCCGAGCCATTGTGAGCTTTCAATCCCACGTAAGCAAGAAATAAGTTTTTAAAGTGGTCCAATAAATCTTTCCGAGCTAAAAGTTCATAGATTAAAGATACTGTGGATTGACTTGGATGGGAAGACTAGGAAAAATCTATGTGTTGGCTCTGAAGTGTAGAAAGGCGTGCGTGGAGCTCTAGTGATGAGCTACAGGGTGGCTGAGTGGCAGGGTGCTTCTACAGGAGTGAGAATTCTCCACCAGCCGGACATGGGCGTGTAGGGCAGAGGTACGGAGTTGTCAGTTCACAGATTGTCTAAAAGTGAAAAACCCTTTATTTTAAACACTGTGGCTATTTGTTATAGTTTAGCCTTCTGGGGAGGATATTGCATGAAAAATCTTGGGGCCTGCTATAAGAAGATGGAATGATCTGTCAAGCAGATCGTTGTGGTAAGAGCTGTGTAGGAGCGGTGACGGAAAACCCTGGTGATGCGGGTCCTCGTTCACACGTGCGTGGGAACCACAGCACCGCTGAGCGCCTGTTACAGGAGTGATGTTCCACCTGGGAATTAAGAAATGGAAAACAGGATTCTGCCTTCAAGATGCTCTTGGTGCAGTAAGAGAGATGGATTGTTGAACAGGTGATTTGATTATTCGATTAGGGAGCGCTACCCTCAGTGAGGGAGCCTACCATGTTAGTGGAGTGCAGGGAAAGTGCTCCTTTCTTTGGTGGTCAGGAGAGTTTTTTTGAGCATGTAATATTTTCAGAAAAAGAGTTGGCTAGGGACTGTTGTATTAGTCAGTGTTTTACTAGAGAAACAAATAACACAAGACATACAAATGTATAAGAAATTACAAGATTGGCTTCTGATGGTCAGCCACAGAGTCAGATGAGAAAGCGTCTGCAAGCCAGAGGCTGAAGGATTCAGTCTGAGGTCTGGAGCTCACTGCAGTGTCCCGTGCAAGTCTGCACCAGCAGGCCAACGGGCCTGCGACAAAAGGCTGACGAGTCTATGCTGGAAGTCTCAAGGATCCAAGTCAGAAGCTGGAGGGTCTGTTCTGGAAGCCAGGAGATGATGTCCAAGCCTAAGGCGAAGACTAGAGCTTCTCCAAAGAATGGGAACTTATCCATCCTTCCTCCTTCCCTTTTATACCATCCGGGCGATGAGTCACCCATCAGACCATCAGAGGTAGCAGCCTCAGGTGTGGGGGAGAGAAGAAAGGCGGGGAGCAGAGTGGGGAGCAGTGATGTCTAGGGGACACAGGCAGGGATGGAGAAATGCTGAATGCCAGTGGCAACCTGCTGCAGGAGTGGCAAAGGAGGGGACAGGCAGAGGCTGAGGAAACAGGAGGGTCCAGCAGGAAGTAGGGTGTCCAGAACCACTCCAAGATCACCGAGCATATGGGGCGGGGGGGGGATCATAGCAGTGAGAAAGTAGTAGAAACCAGATGCAAAGCTTTTAGAAAGTTAACTGGTGGGAGAGAGAGATTTTAAGACCCAGACTTCCTTTTCAATAAACACAAAAATTCAACTTTAGTAGCTGAAAATTCCGATCACAGCTGATCATAGCTCAGACTTCTCAATTCTTCTGCTTGCCAAGCAGACTCTTTCTTCCCCACTGTACTTACTTATGTTGTAAAAGTAATTTTTCCCCAAAATATATTAACAGTATGATATAAAACACCATCCACTTTTCAAGACTCTGACTTGCCCCAGCCCCTCCCGAGGTGGGGTTTCCCTGCACAGTTAGCACGGTGATGGCAGCTGGGAGACACAGTCCTACGGTTCCATGGGTTGACTTCAAAAGCAAGAGGTCAGAGGTGAACTACTGAATGGAAACCAGGAGAAGCAATGGTGTTTGCAATGGCAACTAGCCCAGGAGGCAAGTACTTGGGCTTTGAACATTTCATCTGTGAATGTGTGTATGTATATTATATGTGCATTAGTTTGGGCTTCTGTAATGAAAATGTCATATACTCAGTGGCTCAAACAACACATCATTATGTCTCATGAGTTTGGAGGCTGGAAAGTGTCTGATCTGCAGATCTGGTGTCTGGGATGGACATTTCCCAGCTCATCACTGCCTTCTCACTGTGTCCCCAGAGGGCTGAGAGGGCAAGCTCTGGTCTTTTTCCTGTCTTACAAGGGCACTCATCCCATCCTGGGGGCCCCATCCTCATGATTTATCTAACCCTAATGGCCAACCCCCCTCCTATTATCACCACATTACAGGTTAGAATTTCAACATGAATTGTGGAGGAACACAGACCCATAGGACCATATGTGACCCTCACGTGTGGGCAGAGAGTCAGTCACTTTTGAGGTATTAACAGACAGATGTCCCTCTGCCCATCTGGCTCCCCATTCCCTTATTTGCATTAAAGCCGACCTGTCAAACTGGCCCAAAGACCTTGGAAGTATCACATTCTGAAAGTTGTGCTTCCGAAGCCCTCATTCTCCTTTAAGGAGGCCAAACACAAGATATGTGGTGACAATACACCCCTGGTACCCCCAAGAAACTCCCTAGACCTCCCACACTGCTCCCACTGCCGGTGGCCATGCAGCTTCGAGAAACAGAAAGGAGTCTGTTACGGAACCAAGCAACGAAGACACCCAGGGACCTGCATTCAAAGCTAATGCTCTCTGTGGGTCCCTGGTACAAACTCTCTATTAGCTTGTGTTGGCTGTCATCTCTGCCAGTTTCGAACATATTCTGATGGAAAAGATCACCAAATACTGAAAAGTTTGGAAGGCAATGTTTTAGGGACCACACAGGAGAATATATTTGTTTTATTTAGAAGGAACATTTTCAAAAGGACAGCAACAACAAATGTATCAGTCATGTATTTTGTCCAAAACGAAAATAGCTTCAACAATATTCCCGATTCTATTATATATTCCTTCATTATAAAATAACAAATTTTTAATTTAAAAATTTGAATACTGTTTGATGAAAAGAGAGGTAAATAGAGCTTGAAATCTCAAAGCCCACAGAGGGAGAACAGCCTGGAAAGATGACTCAAGTCGTGACTGTGATATTTTATTTTATTGATTACAAAAATGTGAATGAGCGTCTGTCCCGTCACTTGGTGTTGGAGTATGTGAGATTTCATGATGGAAGGTTGGAAAGGGGAGAAGGTGAAGATGGTGTCCTAATCCTTTGTTGAGGACTTCAAGCCTCGGACCGTGCTGAGGCCCATGGCCCAGCATGCACAGCACTGGTCTGAATCTGGGGCAGCAGCTGAAGGTTTGGGGAGCAGCAGGACCTGGGCAAGGGAGAATGGGGCACAGGAAAGGGAGGTACAGCCAAGAGGCCATGGACCTGAGGTCACAAGTTCTGTGACCATCCTGTTCACCTCGCATCCTTGGGACGAGATGTGACAGATGGTCATTTAGCTGACACTCTGTATGTGTGGGGTCTGCCATTTGTGGACGCAACAAAACGAGGACTGAAATTATTCAGGGAAAAATTTGCATATGTTCTGCACTCTTTTTTCTCCCTGTCATTGTTCCCTACAGCCTAACACCAATTTGCATAGCATTTACATCCGGTTATTATAAAGCCATCTAGAGATGGCAAAGTACAGGAGGTCACGTACTGGTTACATGTGAGTGCCACGCTGGGTTATCTGTAGGAGACTTGAGCATGTGTCCATGTGGGTGTTCGGGGACCAGTGCCCTCTGAAGGCTGAGGGCCAACTGGACTTCAGAACACTGGACAAATGTCCACTCGACTATTCTGTCCTGGGCCAGTGATGTCTGATTACAAGGGGCCAGAGACTTTTTGCAGATGGGAAGATGAAGAGGGATGAGGGGAGATAGGAGGGAGATAAAAAGAAGATGCAATATGGGCATTTTCCAATTCCCCACATAGTGAATGTACTCCTTGTGTACCAGGAATGGATCCTAACATAAAATTTTAAAAATAAGTTAAAAAAAAAAAGATAACAGAAGGAAAGAGTCCCTGAGATTAAGGCTCTTACATGTGTCATAATTGAAACTGATTACAACACTGATGAAATTTACCCTGGGGGACTGAGTATTTAGGTTACCAGGGAAATAAAAAGGCTGTTTTTTCCCTGCCAGGCTAACTCTGTGTGTTGATAGTTGCATTAGGCTAATAAAGGGTCACAAAGAAAACTGCAAGGTTCTAATGCAAGCTTTCCAATCCCACAAGACCGTGCACTTGTGGAGGCACGTAGGGCCCTGGAGGCACCCCTCGGGGAGTAGATAAGAGCTATGAAGAAATTTCAAGACACCAAGCATCTCTGGAGCAACTCAGTCAGTGGAAAATGTGGGAGCCTGAGAACTGGGTCAGTGTCACCTCAGGTCCAGACTGGGGATCTGTGGAACCTGCAACGCTGTCACTCAGGAGGGTGGCGGGGGTCTAAGGAGGCTCAGCGGCAGTGGCAGGAGGGCGGCCAGCCCCCTCCCGGCCAGCACGGTGTCTGCCCTGTCTCTGAGCTGTCTTGATGAGAAAGGATTTGCAGTGAAGCTATACATTTCTTCTGGAGTCTAATAGAAAGAAGCTACTATGTACTGGGGGAGTTGTGTTTCTTTCTGGCTCACATGGTTCAGTTTTTTTTCTCTGCGAGATGTTTGGTTTTACCTCTCTGGATTTGTTTTATTTTTTTCTAG
Source organism: Dolichotis patagonum (assembly GCA_004027295.1). Lineage (NCBI taxonomy): Eukaryota > Metazoa > Chordata > Mammalia > Rodentia > Caviidae > Dolichotis > Dolichotis patagonum. Next base: position 47,420 of record PVJX010008543.1, read on the forward strand.
CTTTACTCAAAGGTTAAGAAGATCACTGTTTCCAATCCATCAGGAAATTCTGTTCTTCCTCTGTCTCATTTCCAGAGATTCTTTTTTTATTTCTGTAACACTGGGGATTGAAATCATGGGCCTCATGCATACTCAGTAAGCTCTCAACCGCTTGAACTGTATCCCTAGCCCTGGGACTTCTTTAAAATTGTCTGAGATCCATCTGAAAATCTTGACTAAAATTCCAGCCCATTTGGACTAACTTAAAATAACCATAACTTGTGAAATTAGTTCATCAATTCTACAATATGTACTGAGTATGCAGTACTGTGGTACTCAACACTGAACCCAGCAGATGCAAATCCCACCCCCCGAGCAGCTCAGCTTTGAGGGTCAAGATTAAGAATGCTTGGCCAATGATGGGCAAGGGGGTGCTGACCATTGCTTTATACTCCGAGTTCAATTTTGGTTGGTTTTGACAGTTGTTCCTAACCTGGCAAACCATGATATAAACCATCGTGGTTGGCGATAAACCAAGATACTTTTGAGTTGCACAGTTACCTTTCTCTGTCAGTAATTTCCTAGGCTGAGACCTCCAATGAATGGCATTACCAGATTGACATGAATGAACTTTCAGTTTTAGTACCAGAAGGAAACACAGAATGTTACTTCCTGTGTCTGCTAGTGGCTCTTCGTTGTTATAGGCAGGCAATGTTTTTTCCTATGACATCCTTGCTTTCTCTCGTGTCCTCCTCAGATCGCCTCAGCAACAAGATGACAAACTCCCCGATTATCACTAGAAAGATGAAAATGGGTTTTAAAAACAATTCAAAGAAAGTCTAGTCGTTTTTCAAATAGATTTATACTTTCACAGCGAGATTTTGTCATAATCATGCTAGCTTGCCACAGTCCAAGAGGAAATGAAAATGACAATTCTTTTACTAGTTGAAATGACAAAATGCTAAATTATAAAATGTCACAAGAAAATTTGGGCAATTTAAATTTCCTGGCAATGGGTCTATAATTTATTTGCCACCTACACAAATACATTTTATGGGGGAAAAATTACCTTTTTGAGTTTGACTGTTGAATTTTGGTGCTCAATTACAGTCTTATATGTTTTTGAAGAATTTTTTTTAAAATTTTAAAATAATCTAATACCTACCAAAACTCCTATTTGTGAGTTCTTTGAGTTTCTTCTCTCTTTATCATCCAAAAATTTCAGTGAATTCTTCTGCCTGGGAGAATTGACTTCTGTCTTTTTACCCTCTAATATTCCTGTTGTCATTCAGTTATAGCTTTTTAAATTCTAAGAGCAACTAAATTGTGTTTTTACTCCTAGGTCCTGAAGGCTGATAATGCTATAGAGTAAGATATTTAAAAAAATATACCTATTCTGAATCTCAAATAATACCTTAAATGTTAAACACACTATAAAAATATATATATTCAGTGTGCTTAATATTTAAGATATATATATATATATGACTTTCTTCCTAAGAATGACTGATTCAGTGCTTACCATGTTTGGAAGACTATGCTGAACTATAAGAGGCGTAGACCAGAGAAGTACGATGAACCTTGCTTTAGGGGACGGAAGAGAAAAGGTGCTCACAGATTAAAAGCTCCTTGAAGGAAGACGACAGGTAAGCCTCGGGGAAGACACTGAGCCCTGCAGGTGGGGTGATGGGTGGGAATCCACTTGTCAGATTGGCAGTTGAACTTTGGTGCCTCAGTTTCACCTTCTCTACAGTGGGATAACAAAGAGAACTGATCTCACTGGGCAGCTGTGAGGGTTACACAAGCTCACATTCACAGGGCGAGTTAGGAATAGCTCAGGACACACTAAATTAAGACTGGTTTGCTGGGCTGATACTACCTGGAATGGGCTAGATTGTTCTTATCCCCTTGGACCTGGTGTTTTCCAGCTGATGGTCCAATCTTATGAAGCCTACTACTTAGTTGGAGAATCCAAACATTTACAAAAGCATCGGTAGGGAGAATTCAGAGACTGGAGCAAATGAACAGGCCTTGGGATGCCGAAAGACCACAGTAAAGGCAGCCAGGTCTGACTCAGGAAGCCGGGCAGGAATAGGGTGCTGAGTTTGGTCTCAAGGATAAGAGAAGTTGGTGAACGCCCAGGATGCGTAGATGAGAAGGGAAAATGTGACAGGAGAAGCTCAGTGTGAGATAGCTAAGGAGATGTGCATACAAAAGTAACTGCACGGGGGACCAGTGAGAAAAATCTGAAATGATGACTTCTAGCCCATGATGGGTTTGCAGAGATCAAAATGAGGTAGAAGCAGGTTATTTCCTTGGTCTTTTTCCCATGGTTGAACTCTTTAAAATACAGTTTTTAAAGGAGTCTGGTAAATCCAACTAAGGAAAGAGACTCCTATGTACTTAGTAATTCTCTTCTTGTATTTCTGTATTTTCTACAAGAACTTTAAGACCTCCATTGTTTTAATTTAAAACATTATATATTTTTAAGTCATTATATATTTTTGTTGAGGTAAAGGACACTTTCTATATTCTTTTACTCCTATAATTTGATCATTTATGTTTCTCACCCTAAACCATTAATAATAGTCTTTCCACTTCTTCATACAGTCTATTTTCCCCAAAAAGACTGAGGAGAAAGTTTTAAAAAAATGCTTTTGTAATGGATGGATTTATCTCCCTTGACAATCGTGAGAACAATTTTAATCTGTTTATCTTATATTCAACAGTTGTTGATTGATTGACATTTGAACAGAACAGCCAGGAAGGTGAAGGTATTTTAAAACCTTGTGGTATGTCTTCGGAAGTGGGGAGCCAAGTGTAATTGCCCATGCCTGGAATCCCAGCACTCAGGAGGCCGAGGCAAGGGGCCCCTCATGAGTTTGAGACCAGCTTGGGCTACAGAAGGAGTTCAAGGCCAAGGCCAGCCTAACACTGCATATCAAGACCCTGTGTCAGGAAAAAACAAATACAACAATAACAACAACAACAACAAAAACAAACAAAAAAGTATGGGTTTTGAGATTTATGAGAACTAGGTTAATGGTATTTTAAAAAAAGAGATCATGACTTTGCTCTGGAAGCATTTTTGGGGGCTTCCTAATAGTTTTTTTGGTTAATTTGATCAGTGTTTATTAGGATATATTCAATAATTTCTGGTAGTTTCTTTTTAGAATTTTCTGGAAAACAGGAAAGAAGCCCTGACATTTCCCACTCTTCGGGGTCAGAACCACCGTGACCCTCAGTCCCTTACCCCTCCCTCGATATAGGGACCAGAAAATGCCTTCATCATCCCAGTAGTGCTACTTAGCACACTGGTTTCCCCACTACTCTTTACTAAAACCTGGCCAGTTCCAAGACCCGGAGGTGGCAGAACTCCCCCACCTCCCAAGGGACTTGTTTCTAGTCTAGATTTGTGGCCCTGCCATCTACATGCCTGCTATTTTTGAAAAGCTGTACTGGCCAGCAGAGGTCAGAGCGCTGCTGTGTACAGTGCCCTCGGAACTGAAATCGGACGGACAGATGGATGCAGCGTCTAAGACTTGTGGCCCGGGGTCGGGTGTCAAGTGCAGGTGCAGCCAGGCTGGGTCTCTGGGGCCTGATTCCTGGGTGCTTGCTTGCCCATATGCGGTGGAGGCTGTGGAGTCTCGAGTGTCTGCCGTCACTCCACTCCACTGTCACTCTGGCAACTTTTACAATACTGTCAGACTAGTGTTTCTGGGGATGAACTTGTCTCAGCTAGGTGCTGTTTCTAGGTCTCTCTTCCAGCGTGGCCAGGGTCCCCACATCTGGGGACCTCAAAAAAGCTCCCTGGCTAGCAGATAGCCTGGCAGCTGATACTGGCTGTGGGCTCAGCTCGGCACCTTTGCACATGGCTGGGTCCCCGGGGCATCCGTCCCAAGACAGCCGGGGGAAGATACGTCATCTCCTTGAGTGACTTGGGCTCCAAGTCACACAGCATCATGTCTGCTGTGTTCTGTTTGTGAGAACCAAGTCACCCTGCCCAGCCCATATGCAAGGGGAGGACATTTAGACATCACCCCGTAATGAGAGGTATGCAGAAGGAGCTGCTTATTAGTTGATAGACCTCCCTCACTTCCTGGGGTCTCCTGGTCTTCAGGACAAAAATAGTAGTCCTGGCAAAGATTAAACAAAAATGGTCCCCAGTACTCAACACATGTGAGTGTAGAGGTGACCCTGCTGACCGCACGCCCGAGCTGAGGTGGGCGGATGGTGACCTGATGATGGTGCAGTTCCAAGCAGGTGTGCTTGGTCCCCACACTCTATTGGTGGCATCTGATGAATCCCAGGGCTTTTACCACTGTAGGAGCAGAGTTACTATATATGGTCTGAATTCCTAGGTTCACCTCGTTTAGGTGACACTTTCCAGATATAGGTCATTGTATTTAAACCTGGCCCCATTTATGGCAATGTACTTCATGATGGGGTAAAGGAGTTCACATGTGAGCAGTAATTACTGCATCTGCAGTGCTTTTCACACCCCAGCCTCACCCAGTGAGTAAGTTCCGATGGGCACCCTGCCTTCCTCCAGGATGAGGAAACTGACACCAATGTCAACTGGCTTGTTCTAAATTCCAGTGTGGCTGCAGGGCAGCTGGCCTGAGACACCTGGGGCCCTGCTTGACAGTGCCGCCTGCCCAGTGCCCTTTAAACATCTGCCCCCCCAGCGTTGGTGTCTGTTCGACTTTAGAGAGATCGAGTCAGTTAAGAGATGCTAAAGCCCTTGCAAATGAAGACACAGCTTGTCACCTAAGAGACTCTTCCAAATTAACATAAGCATATGCACACATGCAAGTACACTGCCATTATCTATCATCTATTATCTATCTATCATCTATCATCACTTACCATCTATCATCTATTTATCATCTATCACCTATCTCTTTATCTATCTACATCTATCACCCATCTACCTTTCTACCATCTATCTATCAACCTATCTTTGCCGCACCGAAGGCTGAACCCAAGGCCTTCGCATTGAGTACATTCTGGGCTCGTCTATATTTTGAACCAGGGTCTAGCTAAATCGGTGAAGTGCACAGGTTGGAGCTGAACATGCAGTCTTCTTGCCTTAGCCTCCTAGAGTGCTGGGATTACAGGGGTGTGTGTTACCCCACCCAGCTAAATCAGTATTTTTTTAATATTCTCGGGCATGCGTATCTAGGAGGAGGAAACCTTGGAGGAGGAAACTCCCACTGTCTGCCTGCAGGTGCCCAGGGGCCGGCTGCTAGCTAGCAGGCTGCATTTCTGACAGGCAGCTTGCGGGAAGCCAGCACCCCTTCGCTCCTTCCCTCTCGGCCCCCTCGGCGCGCTCGCCGCTGGGAGGCGCTGTGCGACTTGAGGCGCTGGCAGAGGGGCGGGGACGAGGGGCGGAGCTGCCGGTTCGCTGGGCGGGGCGAGCCCAGCCACGAACCTTTCGGCCCCGCCCCTGTCAACCCCTCAAACCCCGGCCCCAGGCGTCTCCTCCAGTCCCGGTCCCCTGTGGACCACGCCCCTCAGACCCCGCCCCTCCAGGCCCCGCCCGGCCTCTCCCAGTCCCCGTAGGCCACGCCCCCATCCCCTCCCTGCCCGCCCCGCCACGGCCAGGAGAGGGGCGTGGCCTCCCCGCCGCAGCTCTGCGCCTGCAGCCTCGCGGCTCACACGGATCTCGGTCGCCGACGTGCGGAGCGGATCGCGGCGCGCACCTCCCGGTCCGCTCCTCCTGCTCCTCCAGCTCCTCCCGCGCTTCCCGCCTCCGTAGCCGCGAGCACCGAGACCCGAGGCGCAGCGGCGCCGGCCAGGTAGCTCGCCCCGTCCCGTCCCCGTCCCCGGGGTCCCAGCCCTACCGCAGCGCCTGCGGGGTCCGCATCCCCGGCTCGGGTGGGCGCCGCGGTGGCCCGGGCGGCGGGAGGAGGAGCAGCGCGCGCGAACTAAGTTGTGCTACTTCCCCGGCGCCGGGTAGCGGGGGCGGCAGGGACTTCGCGGTCCTCCGGGCACCGCGCCCCTGCGCCCCTGCGCCCCTGCACCTCTGCCCGCAGCCGGCTCCTGCCCTAGGTGGCGTGTGGGACGCGGGCGGCTTTCTCCCGGCTGGGGCGGACAATGGGCCGAGCGGAGCGGGCTTCAGGCACGGCGTGCCCCGGCCGCGGGGAGCAGCGCCCCAACCCGGCTCCCGCGCCTGCAGCCGCGCGCCCGCTCGCTCCTTTGTTCGCCACCGCCTATGGGCGCCGGGGTCCTGCTTCCTGCCCGGGACGGGGGATTCCTGTCCCCCGGGAAAGGCAGGAAAGCGCAGGGAAGGGAGGGGGCGCAATGGATCCAAATCGGGGTCTCGCGCCCCGGAGGGTGCGGGCAGGCGCGGCTGGGAAGGGGCGCGGAGCGTGCGCCGCGGAGTAGATTGCAAAAGTGGGCTCGCGTCCGAGGGCCCCCAGTGTCTGCTGCTTGTTGGTCTCGCTTTGTTCGGGCCGCAGCGGAGCGTGTATTGTTGCAACAAGTTGTGCGCTTCCTCGAGTTCGAGGTGCTCCTGGTGTGTGTTTGCTGAGAGCGGATCTTAATGGTTATAAGGAAAGAAACTTTTTATTTTAAATTTGTGTGCATGCGCCTCTGCGGCTCTGTGGGTAGCTAGTGGATATTGTCTGGGGAATGGGTAAGAGGCAGATTTTATAGTCAGTTTTGACACAGAGTAACTGTCTCCGTTGGAGCACAGTACAGTCTAATAATTTCCCAGCAATGTTTTGGTGGGAGAGGGGACTCCAAAAAATTAGCCATGCTGAGTAAATGGTTTAGATTATGTGTTATCAGATTGAAAAACCGTTTTTACTCTGGGCCCTACAACCCCACCCGACACACTGCTTGGCTTTGAGTTGGGGAGTCAGGGCTTTGAAGTGCTCTGTGCAGTGGCTGTCCCTGGGTGGGTCATCTGGCCTGCTTTGCATTTTGGTGAATGGGATTTTTTTTTTAGGGGGAGGTAGAATTAAATGTAGTATGTCAGCGTTTGTTAAGTGACCCATTCCTAGATTGGAATCTAGACTCCCAGAACGGTTGGCTGACCTTGGGGATTGGATGGTGGGTGTGTTTTGAATGGGGTATTCCAAAAAGCAGATCTCTTTTGGGACGGGGCTGACATTTCCAGGCATTCACGGTCTGGAGTCAGGGGACACTGGTGGAAGGTTCCCAAAGGCTGAGGGGAAAATGGGGTTACTGTGGAGATAACCTAGAATTTCCATGGTAGCAGTCTGGCTGAGGCCAGGACCCTCTTTGACGTGCCTGAGGGTCCACCAGGACACTGCTGCATCATCTTGGCCATCTCTCCAAGGCTGACCACCACTGTAGAAGGCAAATTAGGAGCTTACTCTGGGGAAAAAAATGCTTCCTGGCCACGAAGTGGTAATGGAAAAAGAGCTGTGTGAGCTACTGCTGAGGGGTTGTCTTTTTTGTGGGGCATGTGGTCAGATGTTCAGGCCAGGCTGGAAGCAGCAGGACTTGTGTCCTTAGGAGCCATTGTGTGGGGTTGCAGTGGGATGGTGTCCAGCCAGCAAGCTGTTTGTCATTACAGCCTGCACACTGCCTGGCCAAACACTGTGCCAGGGGCGGGGAACAGAGGGACTTTTTTTTTTTTTTTGATGGTGGTAGTAGTGATTGTCTTACATCGTGGACTTCCATTTATGTTGTGAGTTGTTCCATGAAACACGTCTGGGTTCATCCCAAGTGCTCATGGGTCTATACGTGGGACAGTGCAGGGACTAAGAAGTCTCTGCTGCTGGTAATGGGGTGGGTGGACCTTGAATAGCTTGTGTCTGGCCTCTAGCTGTCCCTGGGTGCCCACTGTTTGATGAGGGGCAGTAGGGTGGCACCTTTCTCAGAATGAGTTAGCACTTTGTCAAGGCTGGACTTTAAGACTGACCTTCTCTGTGATGAATAGCAGGAAAGCAAGGAGGATCGGTTGGCCTAGGGGTGCAGGCCAGGGAGAGGGTAGTGCTTGGCCACAGGGGGACCAAATCCATCCTTTTAGCATTCTTTTTCCCTTTAGGTGAGATTCTCCTCTCTTCTACCTTGTTCCCACTATTTCCAGTATTAAGATTTTAATTAAATAGGCTAACAATAATTATAGCTATCATCCAGCGAGTGTTGATTACTAGGAAGAGTTTACCTGCATTGTAACAGCTTGACAAAGTGGGTGTTATCTCCATGGTGTGCTTGGAGCCCGGGCCTGTGCTGCCTCTTGCGGTAGTTGCCTGCTAGCAAGTGTTGCAGTTGAGGTTTAGACTCCTGACCCCAAAGTCTTCTTCTTTTCTAAGGATACACTGTAACTATATAAATATTTGAATAGTAGGGGTAACAGCTTATTGTCTGGTTGATTTGCCCTTAGGTACCCTCATGGGTCCTTCTAAAAACCACCGTGAGATGGGTTTGGAAGGTTGGATTGGCAACATCACCTCTTGAAGCTCAGGTTCCAAAGCTGTGTGTTGTGGTCTTACGCATAAACATTAAGTGAATAGAACTTTATTTTTAAGAAGTGAGGCTGCCAACATTTAAAAAGAAGTTCTTTCAAGCATATAAATGGGGTGGATTAGAAGTAGCTCTTCTGTAGTAGTTGAATATTTTTGTTTCTTGAGATCCTTTTGAGCCCTTTTTATCTTGCAGCCCTTAATAGAACCCTGCACTTTGCCCCCTGGCTTAGCCCCTGGGCCAGAGTGTCTTTTCCGAAGAGCAAGGAGGAGGGAAGGAATGCGATAGAGGAAGTGAGGCTTGGAGCCTTGGCCTGTAGATTTTCCCAGCACACGCATGCTTTCTGCCCTGGCCTTTTGCAGAAGCACGCTTCCTAGGGAAGTGTCAAGGGTCTTCCTTGACAGAGTCCTCTGAGGTCATCAGATTTCTGAGCTCTGTGGGAACATGCATTCCACATGATTTCTGTGCTCGCCCTTCCCCAGAGGGGAAGTGAACTAGTTCAGGCTTCGATGTAGAAAGGGGACAGAGGTGGCTTCCACCCTGGGCAGGAGGTAGCAGACCTTGACCCAAGAGTGACTGCCAGGTACTGAGTGGAGTTTAACACTTGGCATTGTGAGTTGTTCATGGAGTTCTCAGAATGCTCCCTGACACATGCAATAGTCAATATTGGTTTTTGTTTCTAACAGAAGAAGTTGAAGACTGGAAGTTCTGCCTTTACTTGTTCAGTTGGTTTAAGCAGGACTCCCATTTGGGGTCTTTGAGGTCTATAGCAGGGGAAGCAGTAACTTTAGTCTTCTTATGCCATTAAGTCCCCTCTCCCCTCCAGCCCCGGATATTTTAGAGGTTCTCTTCTGCTCCGTCTGCAGAGTTCTCACCCGGGAGCACTTTTCTGCCAACCAGTGGCGTGGGGTGTGGTGGGGAGGCACCAGCAGCGCCCCACTTGCCCAGCCAGGTGGCCGCATCAGCTCATGTTTATAGGCACAGCATTGACGCAAGGCTGTAAGAGCTGAGCTGCATAGTGTGCGGGGTCAGAGGGCAGTGTCCAAGCAGGTGCTGGTGGGGTGAAGAAAACGGCAGTGACAGCTGTGGTGACCAAGACCAGGCAGTGCTGCTGCCCAGACAAAAGGTGAGGAAACATGGAGGTGAGAGAGTGGAAGAAACCTGGCCTTGGTTTTATTTCCTTCATCTGGTGATGATGTGAAAAAGTTGAGGGCTGGGACCCTGAGGTCTGAAAGCCAGTCCACAAAGCCCGTTGCTGGGAGGAGGTCTGGATCTCAGTGTGTGCCGGCAGGCTGGACGGTGCATGGTCTTGGGTCCCCACTGTCCACCTTCCTCCTCCGCCTTCCTCCGCCTCAGACATACTTGCACATTAAAGGGTGTCTTGGGCAAAACATGCCCAGTGCCCTGGAACGAATCCTTCCTGTTAGGCAGTGTTCATGGCTGTGTGCTTACTTTTTCAGTTCTGGGGCTCCGACCCAGGGGATTTTGCACTGAGCTGCATCCCCAGCCCTTTTTTGTTTTTCATGGTGGTGGGGTCACACTAAGTGACTTGAATTGCCCCAGTTGGGAACGCTGGGATTACAGGTGTGTGGCATCATGCCTGGCTCGTGCCAGTGTTTATGAATTCCTGGGTGCTGGCTTTTCTGGCAGGCTGCTTTCCGGGTGCTTTCTTCAGGTGGTTTATGTAATCCTCATGGCTTTCCTTCACTGGGAGAGGTCTGCAGGTGAGAAATTGAGGCACTGGCCAGGAGATCACCTGAACGTGGAGTGTATGTGCAGCAGTGGGCCAGGGCTTTGATGCTTTTTAAGGAATTAGGAGCTGAAGGGAGCACCCACCTGGGAGACTCCTGCATCTTGGCTTGTTCTTTGGTCACCTGGTGTCCAGTGTCCTTGGCTCACAGCTGGGAGAGCGGCCAAGCTGACCTGCTCTGGCTACCTTGCCTTTCCTGGGCCTTGTGCTGGTTCCTTGGCCTTGTCATCCTCGTCCCCTAATCGAGGAAGTCCAGCCTACTGGTGAGCCATTGAGGAGCTGGCCCCTATCTGCGGCCCTTAACCCCCTCAGGGATTTTCTGCAGGAGTTGGAGTGCCATGGGGGTGACCAGGACATCTGCCTGTCCTTAGGCTGCAGGGTGTGATGGTCACTGCACAGCCAGGCTTAGAGGGGACCGAGCAAGGCAGGGGTGAAAGAGTCGGTGGGGTTCACAGCCCTCCCAATTGACATTCCTCTTTCCCTTATCTGATGAGCAACAAACTGAGCTAAAAATACCGAGTGCCTTTCCTTGATAGCTGGGGACTCAAGAGGAAACCAAATCCCCACCTTCCAGGGACCCTGGGCCCAATCTTAAGTGGCCTCCATTCGCCTTGAGATCGTGCAGATAGCTTCGTTGCTGTTAACCTGAGTGTGCAGGTTAGTTTTCCCCATCTTCATACTTGAAGAAAAAAAAACCAAGAGTTTGGCTGGATTGGATCTGTGCAGCCTGGGTGCGTGTGAGAGTAGCACTCTGAGCCCCACTACTAATGCGTGCAACTGATAAATGTTAGTAAAATTCATGTTGGAGCTGAAAACTCAGCTCAGCCGTGGAGCACTTGCCCGCATGAGAGAGAGGCAGGATTCCATCCCCAGCACCTCAGAAAGAAGTCGCTACCCTTAAAGATTTAGTCGAGGGGACAGTGGGACAGATGGTTAGTTCCTGGTTTTGTTGTGGTCTGTGGATGTGTCCTGTTGCCACTTATTTCGCTGGTTTCATGAAAACATTTTGAAGCATTACCACCCAAAATGACAGCAGTAACAATGTCTCTTTCTCTCTCTCCCCTGCTCCCAGCAACCTTGAGTATAAGATTCCTGCTGGTGCCACTTCTCTCTCTTTGCTTGGTGCCATTGCCTTCCGAATCCTGTGTGGTCAGCCCCTGCCTACTGTTTGCAGTGTTCACGTGGCAAATACGCCGGGTTCTCAGCTGATCATTTCTCCCTGGAAAGTGCTTCAAGAGGAACGGCCCCTGCGCTTTCATTCATTTCACAGCCTCAGCCTCTCCTCCTCTAGCACAAGCAAAACGTTTGAGAACACTGGCTTAGGCCACTGTGTGTGGCTATTTTTCGGTCCCTGTGTAGTTGCTTGCAGTTGTAAAAGCTGTACCTTCTTCTGGACCTTCGACTAGGGAAAGGTGCTCATTCACCCCAGATCTTCAGGGTGTGGTGAGGTATTTGTAAAGTGCATGAATTGCCATGTTGGGTCCGATTCTGAATTCATTTTGTGACATTGGAGGAGGGAAACAGGCCCTTTGCTGTCACTTGTGAGGGTACAGGGATATCTCTTGAATGTCCATAGTTGTATAATCTCTTAAAAAAACCTCATGCATATGTTAAATTCATCTTGAGCTGTTTATTTCTGACCTGTGAGTTAAGGTGGAACTTGATTACACTGGGACCTCACTTTGAGACCCCTGGGCTTGACCCACTGGGACCTCACTTTGAGACCCACTGCTTGAGTGTTACAGTTGAAGGGGCGTTTGAGGTCCTTGTGCTTGAGACGTGCACAGGCTCAGAAGGTCACGGGGTAGAGGGGTGACTCTAGGACTTGACTCCTGGCCTCAGCTTCTTGCTCAGCTTTCTGTCTGGGGCCGTGTCTCACTGTGTTCCCAGCTCATCTGAATCCAAGCCCAGTCCGCCTTTCCGAGCGCCGATCTCCTGCGTGCACACTGCCATGCCTGCTAACCACGTCCTCTGGTCCTCTGGCCTTGGCATCGCAGGAGCCTTGCCTGCTTGCCCGATTTCGGTGGCCCCTCATGTCCATCCAGGTGGGCCCCGGTTTGGCTTGGAGTTCTCTCCCACAGGCCCCAGTTCTGCTTCTGACTTTAAAAGGCTGGGCTACAGGAGTGCGTGAGAAGTTCAGTGAGAAGTCTGTAGGTTGGGAAAAAAAAATAAAATCCATCGAATCTGTAGAGGTTTGTGTAAAGTAGGCCTCCTTGGTCAAGTGCGTGTTGGAATTGCTGGGAGCATTTGAAACAAGCTCCTTTTCGAGATGACTTCTCATGGCCTTCAGGACTGCATTTCCAAGGGCGAGTCACCGTGCTCAGGGGTCCCAGTGTGTGTCACCATGGTAACGCTCTTTTCAGGGCTGGGGCATCATTTTGGTGATAGTGGTGAGGTCTCCGAGCTTCTTGTACCATTTGAGACCCGAGACTGCCTGGCTTTCTGGGAAATGGTGCATCCTTGCCTTGTGAGCTGTGCCTGGTCACTCCCAGCTGTGCCTGATGCGTTTTGGCCCATGGTTCTGGATCTTTCCTCCCTCCCGGAAGCCCCTTACAGAGTAGCCTGCAGCCCTGTCCTTTCATGTCCAGCTGGGTTCCTGTCTTCTCTGCCAGCTTTCTAGGTTGTTTCCTTAAACTTACAGCGCTTTCTGTTTGACAACTTAAAAGAAACAAACAAACAAAGGTACTTAAAATACAATAAAACTTTGAAAATAACCCTACACAGCCAGCAGAGTGAAATGATTAGAACTCACACCAAAGACCATCACCTTTGGTGTGAGTGTGTACCTGGGGGTGTGTCACTTGCCCAGCCTGTTGTCCCTTCATTCTCACGGGTTAACTTGCCCATAAATTCTCCATGCTTGTGGCTTATGGCCCCCACCCCCACTTTTTTTTGTTACTGGAATTGCACTTCATTTAAATAGAAATGCAGAGAGCCCTGACATCTTTACGGTTTCATGCCTTCCCGTCGGCAACCCTGGGAAAACTCTCTACTTAGATTTTATTTATTTACTTACTTATTTTTTATTGGTGAAGTTTACCATGTAATTTTATGTGTAAAACTGTCACATCTGTGGGTAGATTTGTGCCAAGGTGCTTAATGTCATTTGTGATCTCCTTAAATGGAATTGTGTGGTATGTTTCTGATTGGGTTGGTGTAACCAGGGCACAAGAAAGGGATTGATTTTGTATTTGTTCATAAATTTTCTTGGTTGATGAAGTTCACGTCTAACTGTATTTGCTTTGGGTTTCGGAAGTCAGATGGCTTTTGGTAGAGTACGTGTCAGAGGCATCACGATTCACTTTTGACAGTTACATGCATGCTTTTAGAAGGAAGGGACTTGTAGTTATTTAAACGCATTCACTGACTCTGTCGTCAAATATTTGGGTGCCAACTGTGTCCCAGAGGAGGATTATCACTGGGGTCCGGGAAGCTTGTGCGAGGTTGTGAACGTTTGTGCAGTGCCTCTGTGTCTTTTTTTCTCATTGCTGGGACTAAATACCTGACACCAAAATGAAGAAAGGAAAGGTTTATTTAGCTCACAGTTTGTGGAGGTTTCAGTCCATACTCAGCTGGCTCCAAGGCAAGGCAGCATGGCACTGGGGCAACACTTCAAGGCAGCAGCCAGCAAAAGCAGCCAGAGCCAGAGGAGGAGGGAGAGCAAGCCCCTTTTCCTCCCTTATATTGTAAGCGGGCTACTATCCACTTGGGCAGGTATAGCACTCAAAATCTCTGTGCCTTCCTTTTGCAAAAGATGAGGATATTTACAAAGTAAGAGCCCAGCTTCCTGCTGTGTCTTTTAGTAAACTTCTATCTAAACTGCTCAAGTTGACGCAGTTATCAACCATAACTGTGATATAGCTAGACCATCTCCAGCCCCTCCCCACCACGCTGAGTGCAGAAAGCACCCATGGTTTGATTGTGGGTGTTTTGACTTTATGATGTCACAGCGCTGTGCAGTCAGTCCAAGAAGCTCCTTTGACCCTCTCTGGGCCGGCTGTGGCTGTGCTGTGAGGTCCCACGGGTGGTTGGTGGAAAGCATTTCCGGTTGGCCTTGGGACGCTGCCCTGTGGGAAGCAGAGGAGCATCCCCCCCTGCTGCTGTCGCTGAGTGCTGGCTCCTGTTGGCCACACCAAAGTCCTGCTCAACAGCTTCCTGCTGGGCCCTGCACCCAGGGACTGTGTCCTGGCTCCAGAGAGAAAGCCGACCGCTGACTCTCCCAGTGCCCAGTCCTCTCCCCTCTTCACACAGTGAGGCCGCGGGCTGAGCTGGGTTGGGGTGCAGCAGGGCAGGCGTGCTGGGGCTCGGGCGGAGCCACACACCTGTCCTACCTGGAGTCACTGCGTCTGGCCGGCCTTGAGGCTTTGCACTGGGAGCAGCACCAGCTGGGCCCCCACGGAGCTGCGTGCTCTGGTGCAGGGCTCTGGAGGAAGTTCTGGTTTGGAAACTTTTCTACTTGATAGAAGGCCAGGTTTGGCTTTATGGAGTAGTCGCCTGTGTTGCTGGGGTGTAGCACATGCTACATCTGCCTCTGTTTCCTCATCTGCAAAATGAGGGTAAGGATAGAGGCTTCTTTAGGTTGTAGCAAGAATGAGATGAATTAACACGGTCCTAGAACACGCTGAGCACCAAGCAAGCCCTCAGTGTAGGTGTGAGTGACACTGCGCGGTCTTTCCCGAGGGTGGAGTCTTGGGGTTCCCCCTCCCTGCCCCAGATACCCAAGTCCTGGGAATCCAAGCAGTGCATATTCCTTGCGACTGATGTGGGCTCCCAGGTACTCCCTTGACAAATGTGTAGGAAGGTAGGTGGCACAGAAACATAGCCAAGGGTTCACCATGGTGGTGTGAGGTGCTGGAGTGACTTTACCTTTACCCCTTCCTGGTGGCCAGGCGGGTTGCAGAAGAAGGCACAAGTCCAATCCCAACCCCATGCCCAGTGATGGAGACCTGCTAGTTGCGGTAATGCAACGGCATTGAAAACCCTTTAGCACAAAAGTCCCCAAAGTTAGCAGATCGGGATGGTCTTTGTGAAATGCTTCATCCTTTGAACATGTCTTTCTGTCATTATTTCTCCTTGTTGTTTCTTCCTGGGCCCCCCTAATGAGCCTCCAGCCGAGAGCGACTCCCTCCTCTGGTCCCCTCTTCCTCCTCTTGTTGCTGCTTACCCCGTTTCACCCCAATTCTTGGTTACTTGCTGTCCTGCAGAAATGATGCATGCATTTCTCCAAAGAATGAGTTTGATTTCTTACTTTTAATGGTGAAAATAAATAACTTTTCACCCTCAGAAGTCTAAACAAAGTTGCCTTTTATCTACTCACTAGAATTAATTAATTAGTAAAGAGACTGTCAAGCCCTGGGGTGTCTGTGTCCTAAAATCCGTGGGGATCTTGGGGGGAATTGGGAGGCTAATGGAAGGGAGCCCATAAAATGCAGAAGTTCCGTTTCCCCCATTTGCGTAGGATTATCTGTGTTGCCATCAATGTATGTGTCAAGATTCTTAAACTTTTCCAAACCGGAAGAACAGAATTCTGGAAAATTACCAAAGTACACTTTTATAAAGAAACCATGCAAAATCTGACAAATTTTCTAAAAAAAAAAAAAAAAAAAAACCTCATTGATTTTAATTCTTTCCGTGTGGACAGTTCTGAGAGTTTTCCAGCTTTTCTTTCACGTGGTGTGGCGCTTGTGTGATTTTGAGAGGAGAAATGGGCTTTCCTGCACTCTTTACTCACCACAGCAGTTTATCTGTGAGCAGCAGGTCTCTAACCCTCCAGAATAACCCTGACACAGATGTCAGTGGCAGCATGTAGGTTACAGCAGTGCTGCCTGGCGTCAACGGAGGAACTGCCTACTTGAGAGACAGTGCCGACTTTGATGACCTCCCAAAGTGGAGTGGAGGGTATTTAAATAAACAGAAGCAATGCAGCGCCCCATTCTGTATTCCATCATGTGTCGTGTTTCCTACCTCTGCAGTGCCCAACTTGAATGTAATACACCCATTTACGATAGTTCTTTCCCACTTTAACGGGTCTGGTGCAGTTACAGTGTTACCTGGGTTTATATGTGGGCACAGCTAGGATCTAGTATTTTTCAAAAGAATTCATCACAGGAAATGTGGACGTTAGAAACACTGTGTACCCATTTTGAGTGGGTAGCGGTTGCAGGAAGGTTTGCACGCTTTGCTCATTAGGCTCTATCTGCCTGTTGGCATGGCCTCATACACACCAGTACCATAGAGGAGGGAAGTTGTTGGGTGTAACCTAGGCATGCCAGGGGTAAGGCACGGGAGAATACTCAAACCATAGCCAGGTGTGGTGGCACATGCTGTAATCTCAGCACTCTGGGAAGTGGAGGCAGGAGAATTGCAAGTTTGAGCTCAGCCTGGGCAACTTAACGACTTACCCTGTATCAAGAAGTAAAAAGGCTAGGGATGTAACTCAGTGGGAAGCCCCAGGGTTCAGTCCTATTTCTGCCAAAAACAGAAACCAAAGGAAATAAATACTAAATCTGTCAGCTTGACCTTAATATACTTGGTGTTAGTTGCCGTCTTCAAAAATAAGCCAGGAGGTGCAGGGAGGATGCTAAAGGAGGCTGGTCCCCTTTGCATGCACCCTCTGAGGTGCAATCCTCCTGCCTCAGCCTCCCTGACCAGTGGTGGGTCTGGTGGACTCCCGGAGGTGTCTGACCCCTTCCCTGCCTCTCCTTACCCGCAGTCCCTGAGCCTCGTGTCAGATGTGTGTCGAATGGCTGTCACCTTTTCTCTGATCGTGTGTCTGGCTTTCAGTCACTGTCTTGGCAGCTGCCGTTTGCCCACCGACACAGGTGAGCCCTGCACCAGGTGTTGGCAGCCTGGGGCTGCAGATGGGCAGCTGTTTCTGTGCCCACTCGGCTTTCTTGAGGGCTCCAGAGGTGATAGGGTTTGGGGGGACGTTTACTCTGTGGGGGTTTGCATGGGTTTGGCAGCAGACGCAGAGGGAGGTGCAGGGGCAGCTGGAGGACATGGGATTCTCCAGGATACTTCTCCTTTGTCCCCAACCAAGCCATTCACGGAGGATGAGATTACCAAACTCTCTGTCCTGAATATTCTGTAGTACGGGATTTGCAGGAAGTTTGGGAAACGGACTTTAAGCAGATTTCAACTATAGTCATTTCTAAGGATTTTTGGAGAAGAGGTCTTGCTATATAGCACAGACTGGCCTCTAACTCACAACAATCCTCCTGCCTTAGCCTCCCTGAGTGCTGGCATTACAGGTGTGCACTACCACTCCTGGTCTTTCTAAGCTTTTTATCTGTGTGTTTTAAAATGTGATCGTAATCATAGAACCATATTTTTACATTGATGCTTAGTTTCAAAAATCTGTCATTCTGAATTGACACCCGATCATACACATTTGTGGGGTTCAGGTATCTGTGCACAAGGTACAGTACATTTATATTTCTTTGTGCAGGGAATGGTGGA
>PVJX010008544.1:0-65008 GCA_004027295.1 Dolichotis patagonum
TTTGGAGTTCTATATGCTTCACTTATCCAAATGTCAGTTTCTCTTCTCATGTTTGGGAAGTTTTCAGCTATTACTTCTGTAAATATCCTCTTGATATCATTTGGGCTGTCCCCTTCTTTTTCATTTATCCCTATTAATCTTATGTTATTTTTCTTTGCATCATCTTGCAGGTGTTGAATTGTTATTTCCTGATTCTTTGCTATTTTTAAAAGATCTTGTCTTTCCTACTCACTGGCTGCAATCTTATCTTCGAGGTCTGAAATTCTATCTTCACTTTCATTGAGGCAGTTTTTACAGCTTTCAATAGAATTTTTGATTTCCTGTATATCTCTTTGAATCTGCTTTATGCATTCTGTTTGTTTCTTGTATTGTTCATTCAGGGATTCTATCTGTTTGCTTTGTTCCTCTAATTTTTTAGCTGTGTTTTCACTAGATGCGTTCACTATTTCTTTCACTATTTTTATCAATTGTTCTTTTACCTGGGTAAGTATTTCTGATTTGAATTTCTCCATAGCTTTCCCTATTTGCATATTTATTTCATTTGATATCATTTCAGACATTTCAGGTGTATGACTTCTTTTTTCTTCTATGTACATGGCTTCTAAGCTTTCTTGGGGAGGGCTAGAGCTTTAAGTCTGCCTTTTGGTCTTTCCTTTTGTCATTTTTCTATATTTCCTTGCTTTGAGCAGTGTTCCAATGCTTTCTTTGCATGTGTGGTGAATTACCTCTTGCACCCTCAGTTCCTGCAGGGTGACAGTGGCTCCCCCACAGGCTCTTGGCTTCCTCACAGGGTCCTAACTCCCCTCTGTGGGCTCCTGGCTCCCTAAGTTGTAAGGCGAATGCTGGGCATGGTCAACCCAGAGCCTGTGGAATCTCAGGCAGGCCAGGCCACAGTGCTTTGTCCCAGGCAGGTCTCCAGGAGGTTCCCTGCAAGAGAAGGGTGGGCCTACAGGTCCCAAAGAGTCAGGCCAAAATGCTGGTTTCTGCAAAGTTCCTGGTCCCAAACAGACCTGGCCAAGATGCCAGTCTCCACAAAATTCCCAATCCAAACAGCCCAGGCCTCTCTGCAGGTCCGGGAGGTTTCCAGTCCCAAAGACTCATGCCGTGATGCTGGTCTCTGGGATATTTCCTGCGGGTGAAGGGCGGGGCTGTGGGCCCAAACAGACCTGGCCCAGATGCCTGTCTCCGGGAAGTTCCCTGCAGATGAAGGGCGGGCCTACCAGTCCCAAACAGTCAGGCCCAGATGCCGGTCTCCGCAGACTTTCAATCCTAACAGCCCAGGTGACTCTGCGGGTCCAGGAGGTTCCCGGTCCCAAAGAGTCAGGCCACGATGTTGTCTCTTTGAATTTGTCTTGTTTGATCAGTGTCTTGTCTTGGTTGATTTTATTCGAGTCTGTTATGTTTGATAGTATGAAGTCTGTGAGTATAGGAAACTACTCTGAAGACAATAAGATTCACTATGATATCCATTCTGCTGTGACTATTATCCTCTTTTGAAATCCTATAATGTTGCTGTCATGGTTATGTACGTGGCCCCCAGGCCTCATGTGTTTGTATTGTACATTTGTGACTGGTTCATTGTCTAGTGCTTGGATTGATGGTGTCAGTGCTACACCCTCCTAGGGGGTGGAGCCAGGATGTGATGTAATGGCAGGAAGAAGGTGTGTCTCTCTCTCTTGCCAGTTTCCACTTGCTGTTTGCAGCCACCATGAACTGCGGCCCCACCATGCCACCCTGCTTTGGAGCCAACTGAATATGGACTGAAACCTCCAAAAACTGTAAGAAATAAACCTTTCCTTTCCCGGCTTTGGGCATCAAGTATTTTGTCTCAGCGATGAGTAAAAAGTAACTAAGACAGTTGCCAATGTTTTGTTTTTATTGATTTTGTTCCATACTGCTATGTTAAATTTTATTATGCCTGATGATATGGGCAATTCTATTGAAGATAACAAGTGACATTATGGTAATTGTAGATCACATTGTAGATCACATTGTATTGTGGTTTTAAATTATGTACTATGGCTATCCTTTTGTTTTGAATGACTCCGTTTTGACTTTTTTTCTCATTTGGTTTTATTCTTTTCAAAATAAAAAAAAGAAAAGAAATTCTTACCTCAGAATTGGATTCAGAGTACCCAGTGATCCAGGGACTCGATCCCTATAGCCAAGAAAGAGGAAAGCCTGGATACTGCTCCATCTGGCAACAGACTGGCAAAATCCACATGGTGCATACAATATCCAAGAGTTCTGAGATTAAAATGCCTCCCACTCTGATTTCACAAGGCCTGGGAGGCCAGGCAGTGTGCCCTTGAGAGGCACACTTGAGAGGCAGTGTGTGAAGATGTGAATGTGAAGCCAAATGTGCAATGCAGACCCCAGAAGTTTGTAAAATCTAGGAAAGTGGATCATCTAAGGAAAGCTGTAAGGATAGATCAAAAGCGAGTTGAAGAAAGAAGCTGTAGGAGTTACAACCACCAAAAGAGCTGTAGGGGTTGAGTTGCACAAGCACTTTGGAGCTCATGATTTGCCACAGGTTGCTTTAGATGTTGAGTGTGCAATTACAGGACTTAATGTTTGCCCTGCTGGATTTTGGACATTGTTTTGTCACAATGTTTGTATCCCCTGTTTGTAAATTTTGGAATGAAAATGTTTATCTTGTGCCATTAAATGTTGGAAGTGTTTACCTTTGTTTTCATTTGTACAGGGGGTTGTAACTAAGAGTTTTCCTTACATCTTGGAGGAGACTTGAGACTTGGACTTTTCACCAATGCTCAAACTGCTGGGACTTTGGCAAGTTTTGCATATGGATTAAATGCTTTTTGCATAAAGGAATGTTCATGAGTCTTTGGAGGGTGAAATGTTATGTAAAATAATGCTGATAGACTTAATACTGGTTCTTGAGGATTGTTAAACCTGAGTTATAATGTTGAAGTTGTAAAATGATAATAATAAACATGTCTTTATATCTGAAGACCTGTTTAAAGAAATGTGTCTGATGGTTAAGTTGACAATGGGTGGATTATTATGGTTGATACATTGTGTCAACTTGGACAATTTAGAAATTTGACTAAGAGACTGAACAGGGAGCCAAAGTCCTTACTTTGTAAAATCTTCATCCTGTGCAAGTGGAGGACAAGGAGTTTTTGTGCATGCTAAACTCGTTCTGGAAATGGTGTGTGTGTGTGTGTGTGTGTGTGTAATCTGTGTACATCATAAGAGAGTAAAAGAGGTTTTCTCTTGTTCCTTTTTGTTCTGACTGCTTTTGCTGGTTGCCTTGAAGTGTTGCCCCAGCCATGTCACTCTGCCTTGAAGCCAACAGATAATGGTCTGCAACCTCCACAAACAGTAAGGTAAAGAAACATTTCCTTCCTTCATTTTGAGTAGGTATTTTGTTCCAGCAATGAGAGAAAAGTAACCAACAAGGGCAAGTCCAGACCCTAAAAGATTCACTGTTGAATTCTATAAGAAACTTAGAGAAGACCTAACAGAACTACTTCTCAAAATTTTCAATGAAATTGAAAGGGAATACCCCCAAATTCATTCCTGAAAGCAAGCATTACCCTGATACCAAAACCAGAAAAGGACCCAACTAAGAAAGAGAATTATAAGCCAATATCCCTAATGAACATAGATGCAAAATCCTCAATAAGATACAGGCAAACAATGCCACAAATCATCAAGAAAATTATCTAACATGATCAAGTGGGATTCATCTCAGGGATGCTGTGATGGTTCCACATACATAAATCCATAAATGTATAACAACATATTAACAGACCCAAGGACAAAAATCATATGGTCATCTCAATAGATGCAGAAAAATCTTTTGACAAAGTACAGCACCCATTCATGATAAAAACACTACAGAAAATTGGAATAGATGGTCTTTATCTCAATCTGATAAAAGCTATCTCTGACAAACCAACAGCCACCATCATACTGAATGGAAAAAAACTGAAAACTTTCCCTCTAAAATCAGGAACAAGAGAAAGATGATCATTGTCTCCACTCTTATTCAACATAGTTGTAGAAAGTTTAGATCAATTAGACAAGAGAAAGAAATAAAAGGACTAAGGATAGGAAAGGAGGAAGTTAAAGTATCGTTATTTGCAGACAATTCTGTATATTGAAGACCCCAAAAACTTCACCAAAAATTACTAGATTTAATAAGCAAATTCAAAGGGCTGGGGATTTAGCTCAGAAGCATAAGCACCTACCTGGCAAGTGTGAGGTGATGATTTCGATCCCTAGTACAAAAAAAGAAAAAAAAAGACTTAAAATAAGCAAATTCAGGAATGTAGCTGGCTACAAAATCAACACTCAAAAACCAATAGTCTTCCGCTACACAAATAACAAACTCACTGAGAGATAAATCAGGAAAACACATCTTTCACAATAGCACCCCAAAAATGAAATCCTTAGGAATGAATCTAACGAAGGATGTGAAAGACCTCTACTTTGAAAACTAAAGTACTCTGAAAAAGGAGATTGAAGACGATATCAGAAAATGGAAAGATATCCCTTGTTTTTGGGTATGAAGAGCCAATATAGTGAAAATAGCCATACTTCCAAAACTGTCATACAGATTTAATGCAATTCTGATCAAAATTATAACAACATATCTCACAGAATTAGAGAAGATAATGCTACAATTCATTTGGAACCATAAAAGACCTAGAATAACAAAGGCAACCCTGGGCAACAAAGGGAAGATAGGGGCATCACAATCCATGACTTAAAATTATACTATAAAGGTACTGTGATTAAAAACAATATGATATTGGCAAAAAAAAAAAAACAGATCCAAAGATCAGTGGAAGAGATTAAAAGATGGACAAACAACTCCAGACATACTAAGCCACCTTATCTTTGATAAAGGTGTCAAATAGATTCACTGGAAGAAAGTCTCTTGACTAAGTAGTGCTGGGAAAACTGACTGCACATGCTGAAGATTAAAATTGGACCCTTATCTTTCACCATGCAATCAATGAAAATCAAAATGAATCAAAGATCTAAGTATTAAAACAGAAACACCAAATCTTCTGGAATAAAATAGGTAAAATTCATGAAGATATTGATGTAGGCAAAGACTTTATGAATAAAATCCTAGCTGCAAAGGAACTATCACAGATAATCAACTGGGATTTCATCTTATTAAAAAGCTTTTGCAAAGCAAGAGAAGCTAACAAAGTGAAGAGACAACACACAATGTGTGAAAGAATGTTTGCCAGCTGCTCCTCAGACAAAGGATTACTATTGAGAAAATATAAAGAACCCAAAAAAATCACCCCCCAAATTTAAATACCCAATCCAAAAATGGGTATTTGAGATGATTACACACTTACAAGATGAAGCAATACAAATAAATATATGAAAAAATGTTCAATATCACTAGTAATTTTTTTAAATTTTAAAATCAAAACAATAAAAGAATAAAATGATATGGAATTTCAAGACAAAATAATAGGAGATTAACACTGGTTAATATATTGTGTATTGTTGTCTTCAAAGCAGTTGTTTAGATTACAAGATATAGGCATAAAATATTAAACATTTGAACAATGAAAACAAAACTGTTCTTTTTGATAAATTAAAACAACACTGTAATTCCATTTCATTCTGGAAAGAATGACTATTATCAAAAAATCAACAATAACAAATGCTGTAGTGAAAAAAGATCCTTCTCCACTGTTGGTGGAAGTATAGACTGGTATAATCACTGTGGAAATCAGTGTGAAGATTCCTTTAAAAACTAGCATTGGAGGTTCCATTTGATCCAGCTATTCCCCTTCAGTTATCTTCCCAGAAGAATTAAAAACATTGTACCACAGGGATATATGTGCACCCATGTTTATAGCAGCACAATTTTTAATAGCTAGATCTTGGAAACAACCCAAATGCCCATCAATTGAGGAATGGGTAAAGAGATGTGGTCTTTTTACAAAATGGACTGCTACTCAGCCATAAAGAAGGATAAACTTGAGACTTTTATAGGTAAATGGGTGCAACTCAAGACCATGGTCATAAGTAAAATAAACCAGAGGCACATGCATAAACATCATATTGTCTCTCTAATGTGAGAATCTGAAAGATTAAATAAGACCTGAAATATACAGTAGATATTATAAAATGGAAAGAGACTTCAAAAGAAAGAGAAACTGGTAAGGAGGTGTTATGGTTTATGTTTGAATGGCCCCCTAAGCCTCATGCAGAAGAAAGTGGCTGAATCTAACATTTGTGATTAGTTTGTTGTCTAGTACTGGGATTGGCAGTGTGAGTGCTGCACTCATCCAGGGGCGGGTAACTGGCATACTATATGAGAGAGGGAAGGAGACATGCTTTGCCTTTTTTCAACCTTTTTACTCTTGTTGCTTACAGCCACGGTGAATGGCTGCCCCTTATCCATGCCACCTTGTGTTGGAGCCAGCTGGGTATGTACTGAAACATTCAAAAACTGTAAGCTAAATAAACCCTTCCTTCATTTTGGGTGTCAGATATTTTGTCTCAGCAATGAGAAGAAAAATAACCAAGATAGAGAGAATGGAGAAAAGATGGAAGGGAAAAGGAAAAATATATATACACATAAAATATAGTTAAGACAGTTATACTACTAATCTCTTAGTTCATTGAAAAGCAATATCTGTGCTAATATTGTTTGGACAATTAAGTGCCAATATCTTGTACTCTGGGTAACTAATGTAAAGATAAAAATATGCAATGCATTAACCATTGTTATTCTCCTATTATCTTGTTTTTGAAATTTTGGGATTGTTTTCTCTTTTTCTTTAAAATAGAAAAAAAATTGTACTTTTAAGAAAAATTTCAATTTTAGGACAAAAAAGTTACAAAGCAAGGTCACAAAGCATTTTTTGCTTTCCAGGAAACTTACTTTAAGTAAAATCCCAATAATCTTAAAAATACAATAAGCCTGCAAATCAGACCCATTTTTTAACCAGTAAATTGCTTCTCCTCTCATACATCTCCATCCTCAGAGAAGTCTCAGCAGCCTTAAGTGAAGAGCTGATCTCTAAACTTCAAACCCATGCAAATGGTCTGCATTCTAACCAGCCCACCAACAGGCAGGAGTAGCCTGACAGACAGTAGGAATACACATCCTGGATCACCCATCTTGAGGACACCCCAAAGACCACACTAAATCTCTCCAAACCCAGACCATAAATCCTCTCTCTGGGGTGGTTGCACTCTGTTCTTTGATTCTGTCTAATAAACCTTCTCATGTGTCTCTTGGTTTTCTGTGGTGTAAGTCAGGGAACCTACAACCTACCCTGCAGTCAGGGATTGTAAACTGAGATTTCATCCCTTGTTTGAGGAACTTCATTGGACCTAGTCTAGTAGGTCTAGACTACTAGACCTTGCTTCACTTGCTTTGTCCCAGTTAGTTTTCACTTATGAGAGATGAAAAAATCAGCTTCCATTTAGGATGTAGAACTATATACCCAACAATGGAAAATAGGCAGATAGTGATAAAATTACAAGTTTCCTGGAACCCACAGAAAGCTAAATCCAAAGAAGGGTATGCCCCAGGAAAGGGAGGAAGGACACACACACTTTCACCTTACAAGACACAACAGTAGTGTATTACAAATATCTAAGAAGAAATCAAATAAATACAGATATATTATTAAAGGCAAAGTATGAATGGGAATGCTAATTTGTGATAATTAGGGGCCCAGAAACAAAAGAAGCTCATATATGGATACAAGTTCTCCCTCACTGGCTTCTGCCAAGTGCAATTGAAAAAATTAGAGTAATTTGGGACCCTGGATGGAGCCTCATTTGGTAGGAAAAGTGTGGATCAGAGACTCCAGTGCTGTAGGAAACAAAAAACTTCAGCTCCTAAGGGTGGGATATGGCACAGCATACTCTCTCCCAGGCACAGATGAATACCAGCTATATTGCAGAGGGTAAAAGCCAAGTACTTTGTCCCCTGAAGAGGGTCAGGAAGCTGTCTAGGGTGCAGTGTCCTATTATATGGGGTCTAACTGTGGGATATAAGGCAGCTACAGAGATACCTTTGTTGTCAAATGGATCCTGACTCAGTTTTCCATCCCAAACAACAAAGTTCAAAAAAGATTTGTTCAATATCTTTAACATTCCTCAGTAGTCAAATGGAGAATCTGACCTGATAAAACCTGTATATGTCAAGAGTGACTCATGCATTTCTTGTCTCTGTGAACACCAAGGGTTGATGCTTTAGTCTAAGCACTGCTGTCACCCAGACAACATATTGTGCATATGTTAGTGCACTAAAACATTCATCACTGTTTTTATTGTGCTCCCTTTTTGCAATTTAATTGCATAAATTATCATAACCATGGCACTAAAGATAGTCAGTGATACCAACTGTCAAGCTGGAGGAAAGAGGAAAACTTTGGGAACCATGTAAAGAGGAAAACTTTGGGAACCATGGTAGAATTAAAGAAACACATCTTTGTAAAATTTGTTAAAGTCTTGGAATAATGAATTTATAAGTATTAAATTTTGGGTCTTAGAGTCAATTTGTTGCTTCTCCATTATCTCTTATGGGCAAAATATATTCAGTTCTTACTTTTTGTTCTTCAGGCACAAATTTGAAACAAACTGAATGCCTATCTCCTTCTGTGTCTTTCTGGGCTACATGTGTGACTGCTACATGAAGGGGAGATAATGCTGAGAAAGATAAACTCTTAGGCCCAGGTACACTATACTTGCCTAAAACTGAGGCTATAGCAAAAGTACTGGAACCCAAGGAGGCTAAATGCCTGAAGAGAATGAGCTAATTTACAACTTTTAAGAACAAAGCTTTTGCTAAATCCATATCATTTCATCTGACATAAACTAGGTGGTCACACAGCAAAGATGCCCAAAGAAATAAATGTGGATATGCTTTTGCTGTAAAGCACACATATTTTGTGGTGGTCTGTAACTTTTTCCTAAGATCAATACACAAGGATCTATAAACAAGTATCTTTATCTTGACATTAAAGTCCTTCTGTGAGGACCAGAATAGTGGTCATGTCAAATTTGCTTCCTTACCATATAACTCTTGACATAATACAGTTACTACTATGAAATAAACAGCACATAAGCTGATCTAAGAAAAAAGCCTTCCAACTTGTTCTGATTGACAAAATCCATTTGCATTTTAAATCCTTTTGAAAAGAAACCCCGAGAAGTGCTCACTGTGAGTTCAGTGCTGAGAGCCTAGATCTGAGTGCATCTCTAGTTTCTGTGACTTCGTCCTACTGAGGGCTGCAAAGGATTCTCAGCCATGCTAAAGTATCTCAATGGAGGCACCAGCCACCTACAACCAAAACAGAGCTACACCTAGACACATAATAATCAAGATCCCAGAAATTCAATATAAGAACAGAATATTAAAAGCCATCAGAGAAAAGAAACAGATCACCTATAAAGGAAAACCCATCAAAATCATGGCAGACTTCTCAACACAGACAATCAGGTCAAGAAGAGCTTGGAGTGAAATAATTCAACCCCTGAAGGAGAACAACCTCCAGCCCAGATTGATGCATCCTGCAAAACTCTCTCTAGAAATTAATGGAGAAACAAGATGCTTCCATGACAAAGAGGAACTTGGAGAATTTGCGACCACCAATCCAACCCTACAAAAAATACTGAAGGACATTTTAGAGAGAGAGAGAACAAGAGTGCGAGCATTTCAGGAACAATGGCAGAGAGACCTCAGTGAACGGGGCAGATAGTGGAGTGAAACAGAAAAATAGACAACCAATGGCAGAAAAACAGAATAGCAGAAATAAGGCAGAGAAGATTGGCTGTAATCTCTAGTATAGATGGTCTTGAAATAGTAACAGAGAGAAACACAGGCAGAGTAAATAAGGAGATAGGGTCCATTGAGATGCTGTATATAGGGAGGCAGTGGGACCCAAAACAAGCAGTGCACCCTGTGGGAGTGAAAGGGGAGGAACTGTCTAAAAAAGGAAGGCAGAGGATATTGTTAATTGGGAAACTAGATTTAAAAATTACATTGTTCTCCTCACTCTGCTTGGATGGATTACATGCTGTTCCAGTTTGTTTACTTACGCTAGACTTGAGGACATGGTCAGCTATCCCAAAAATAAGAGGACATATTATGGTAATCATCCCTAATTTCCTATCAGCTTAATCTTAAGCCCTTTATAACTTATACTATCTTATTATGACTGATCTTATTTGAGTCTGGGTTGTTAGATTGCTACCTTGTATTGACTGATTTTATTTAAATCTGTTATGATTGATAGCATCAAGTCTAAGAGTATAGGCAACTACAGTGAAGATGACAAGTTTCACTAAGATACCCACTCTAGTTTGATTATCACTTGCTTTTAAAGTCTTATAATGTCTCCAATGCTTTGTTTTTATTAATGTTGTTATATACTGCTGAGATATCATGGTAACCATGGTAGATCACCTCATATTGCAGTTATATATGACTTTTTTGCTTCATGCTTTTCTAGGAATTGTTTTGTTTTATCTTGCTTTGTTTTGTTTTTATCTCTAATACAGAAAGGATAGATATACATATGGAGACTCATGCATGTGTAGAGCTTATAAACAGTTTACGAGAACCAACTATATAACACATGTTGAAATGAACAACTACTTTGAAGAAAAAGAGACACTACAGTACCCAGTGCTGATTCCATAATGTCATGATGTGTAATCCAGCAAAATTATCATTCTTTGTTCAAAGTGATTTTAGCTTATTTTGTTTTCTTTAAGTTCAACACACATGAAGGTATGGACAGCTGTTTTGAGGAGGATGAGAGACACTATGACAGCCATTGTTGGCTTCCCTATTGTCTGGTCTTGAAGACCTGAAATGCCCTACTCGTCCTGCTCACATCAATTCCATACTATGTTGTTTCATGTGAATTCCCTGTATGTAACAATATGGACAACTATTTGGAAGAAAACAAGAGTCAATACGATAGAGAGTAAATATCTCCGATTGTCTAGTTTTGGAATTTATGTCTCTTACATTGCTTTCTTGTGATCCGCTTTGTTCTGTTTTGTTGTGTTTAATTTTACCCTTTTGATATAATTGAATGTATATTTGAGTGGGTAAGATGGATGACCATATTGCTTTTTTTTTTGTCAGATTGTGGAACAGAACTGTTAACAGACTCACTGTTTGAATGTCTACTTTACATGTTTTAACTTTATAATTTGAACAACTATTTCCGAGAAGTCAGTATGTAATTTGTCAAGTAATAATCTCTTAGGTTTTTTTTTGTTGTTCTTTTCCTTTTTTCCTTGGAATTCTGTATTGTTGCTGCCCTTTATTCTGTTTTGTTTTGTTTTGTTTTCTTCTCTTTAAATAAAAAAAAAGAAAGAAAAGAAAAGAAACCCCAGTCTTTCATGCTGATTGAGCAGTCTCTCTTGGAATGTGCCTGCAGCTTGCTTGCAGTGTATCAATAAACTCCTAATTATTCTATATTCCTTGACTACTGGCAAATTATTTTAGTGCTTATGGTCCTAACCTTTGCCAGGCTTTGCACAGTGTTTGGCGGTGGCGGCAGTGTGTGTGTGTGTGTGTGTGTGTGTGTGTGTGTTGGTGATAGGAGTGATCTTCTCTCTTGTCTTTCTTGGCCTATCTTCACTCTGGTGCTTTTGCATCGTTGCTGTCTTGGTCTGTGGGAAACTGACAGTCCATGGCTGGGGCAATTCCCTGGTGGGACTTCTGAGTCATGGCTCAACAGGATTTGAGCTAAGGAGTTCGTTTCAGACCCTTGTGGAAAGCCTTATTTCCTCTTTGCAACCAAAGGAAACCAAGGCAATATCCTCTGGAACCTGAAGGCAGTGGAAAATAAAGATGACCTGCCATAGTCCGTGAGGGTAAAGAGTTACTTTCCTTCCTTCAGGACTTAACCACGCTCAACACACAGCACAGGTGGCAGCAAAAGCTCATCCAAAATGGATTTGTGCATATCGTGAGGACTGACTATTAGCTGTTTTGGTGTCTTCTGATGATCTTTTGCCTCAGTGGCCTCGGGTTTTGCCCTCACTCAGCTGAACTTCCTGATCCAGAAAACCCCCGTTTTCCATCTCTTTAGGGTAATGAGTCTGCTTTTTCTCTCACAACTGATAGAAGGCAAAGTTTGGTTTGTAAGTCTCTTCTTTCTGGAGAGGTCAATTGTTTCTAGTCTGATCAACCAGAAAAGATGGTTTTAGAGCCATGGTTGGTGGCTGTCTTGGTCACTGTTATCTCATTGCTGGGTCAAAATACCAGACTCTCAAAATTAAGGAAGGAAAGGTTTATTTAGCTCACAGTTTGTAAAAGTTTCAGTCCATAACCAGCTGGCTCCAAAGCAAGGTGAAATGGCACAGCAGCAATACTCCAAGGTGGAAAGAGATAGCAAAAGCAAAAAGAGCAAAAAGGGGAAAAAGCAAGCCTCTTTTTGTCCTTTATATATTGTAAGTAGGCTACTGCTCCTAGGGCAGGTGTATGTAACATTCACACCATCTCCCCTTGCACAGGATGAGAATGTTGACAAAATGAGGACCCTAACCTCCTGCTGAGTCACTTTAACTTTTAAACATCTCTTGTTGACCCAATATATCAACCATTGCAGTGGCCCAGTGTTAGGATTTAGTTCAAAGTAAAACTAGTGACCTTAGTTCTTTCATCATTGGCCTGAAAGACATGATTCTTGTCCATGAGGTTTCACTTTCACCAGTGGGAGGCATTCCTTCTTGGAAGACATTCCAGATAGAAGCACATCTCAACTTTCACTGCAAATGATGGGAGGTTTGTCATCCTCTAGAGGCAATTTTTCAGTGGACAGTGCACCTCCACAAGACCCAATGATGGATCCTCAATCCTTTGCCTCTTGTGACACACCTTTGGTTTGTATTATTCAAAATTTTATCTAAATTTGATTCTACAGCTCTCAAAAGTACCATACTGCCTGGTTCCAATATGAATTCTTGGGTCTAGAATGATGGCCTATATCACTCATACATTAGGTAATTGGTCTATTTGGAGTCGTTAATATGATTTTTTAAACTTCTAAGAAGTCTAAGGCTATCCTTTGCTATGTCAGTGATGTTAATCTACATAAAGTTTTTAAAGATAGTGTCAATCTGATAATCAAAGGGATTAGATATTAATGGGCCAAAACAAACATCTGAAAACAAAAGAGAGCCCATTGGCCCTGATGTAATTTTTGCCAATTACAATTGTTATCTTAAAATAATATTAATCAGTCATAACTGATATCTTAATCACTATATAAAATAAATAACAAAATTATCTTGTCAAATGTTAACTTTATTAGAAGTCTATGCATGCCTGCTCTAAATCTTTTGTCATCAATGGTCTGTTTTCCTCTAAAGAATTTACAGTCAGATTCATGGAAAAGTCTAACAAGTGCTATAGGTAAATTACTTCTTTCTTTGATCATTTTTGGTAAAATCATATAAAAAACTGTTTTTGGTTCATAATTGTCATAGAAACTAAATTTGTTTTGCTCTGGGTTGGTTTTATTTTATATTGTAGTTTTAAGTTTTTAATTGTGGTCTCTTAATATTCTATAAAAGTACAGCTCTTAACAAAGAGATCTGACCCAGAGTTTTGAGATGTTAACCAGCATCTTAAAAAAGAAAAAAATTAAACTTAATAGTGAATTCCAGGTAAATTTAGCCTAAGATTAAATCTTTCTACATTGCTCAAATGTAACTAAAAGGATGATATAACACTGACTCTAAATTGTCAATCACTCCCCCTCCAATATGGAATCAGATAAGACCAACAACTGTAAGAGCATTCCAGCAGCAAGGGACAATCGAAGCATGATTGAGTGATGCTTTCACTGAGAATCACATGAAGACAAGAGGGGATATAAAGAAAGCATGATATTTAGCAAAATCATGATAGAGTCACTTGTGTCAGCCTTACCAAAGGAGAAATAGAGCCAAGAGGCTCTTATACATAAGAAACAAAGGGTTCTTGCAAATAAATATATGATGATAGCTCTCACAAAGGATACTGTCAAAAATCATAAGTTTCTCTATCCTGAATCAATTTAACTGTAACCTAACAGGGATACAAGTACAAAAAATCAACTTTTTACAGTTATACTTTTTATTTAATATGGTTGGACATTCCAGAGTGCAATTCAACAAACTACAGATGGTGATCCAACCATGACCTCAGTATTTCCTTTTCAACCCCTCCTTCTATATTCCTTTGGACTAGACTGCAAAGAATTTTTTCTCTCAACCTGGCCCCCCTGTTTCCTAATGGCTCAACAAACATATACCTCCTTCCTCTCGTCTTCTACTCTCAGCCAGAAACATATCTGTAAGATTAAAATACTCTGCTCCTATGTCAAAGTTTTGGCCTTGTTGGTCTGTCAGGGGAAGATGTGGAAGCTGAACAGGCAGAAACCAAGTTATAGCACAGTTGCAGTACAGTTATAGTAAACCTGTCCCCTTCCCCTACCAATCATCTCTGAACCAGCACATGTGAAGAGGCCATAACATTTTGCACAGGCTAAACTATACACAAAATTAG
Organism: Dolichotis patagonum; assembly: GCA_004027295.1. NCBI lineage: Eukaryota > Metazoa > Chordata > Mammalia > Rodentia > Caviidae > Dolichotis > Dolichotis patagonum. The sequence goes on from PVJX010008544.1 coordinate 14,537, forward strand.
TAATAAGCTTAGTGTGGCCTTGATATAAAACACATATGTTTTTTCTCATTGGTCTATAATTACTTTCTTGGAGTTGATGCACACAAGTGTCCTTTTCTTGAACCTTAAGGGCCTTTTGTGAGGACCAGAATAGTGGATCATGTCAAATTTGTCCCCTTAATGGGTAACACTTGAAATAATACAGGTACTCCTGTAAGTTAAACAGACTGCAAGCTGTCTTGAAGAAAGGATTCCTGGGATGCTTGTTTTGCTCATCCATAGCCCTCTCAAACTTTTAAATCTTCATAAAAGCTCTAGTCTTTCACCCTGATGATGTAGTACTTTCTTAGAACTTGTCTGCTGCTCTCTTGCAGTGTATCAATATATTGTTTCTTTTTCAATGTTTCTTGACTATTAATTTCTATGTTCCTTGACTATTAAATTTGTTTATTGCCCACCACATTGGCCTTCTGCATGCCATACCCCACAGCAAGAATCACCTCTTTTCCCTGACCCCTGTCCCCCTAGAATGAGAAAAGACCTGGAAAACTATTCAGAGTGGTTGGTTCCTGGCCTAGGCAAGATGAGAGCAATGAACATAGTCCCCTCTGTAGCACAGGTGTTCCAGGGTGGCTAGAAGACAAGGAATAAGAAGGAAATCTGGGAAAGACCCTTTGTCACCTCAGCCCTCATGCTAAGAACAAGATCTCACAAATCGGTGATCTCTGAAAGGTCCTGAAATCTGTAATTCCTTGCAGATAATAATGGCAATGACAACTCAATCTCATGTCTACTATGGACTGGACAAACCCAGCCCTTGACACTAATGCCCTAACAAAAAAATAGGGAGGTCCATCTTTATGCATAATTAGGATTTATCTCTGTCTGTGATTTTTTTTATAATCAAAAGATATGATACACATCCACAAAAGGGGAAAAAGTGTAGTCACAAGATAAAGCAGTGAACAGAGACAGACACAGAGATGACTCAGTTGTTGAGATATTCAGAAAGAAATTTTAAAAGCATAGTATTAATATATTAAGCATATATAGAAATGGTAGATAACATGAAAGAGTGGACAGAGGTTTTCAGCAAAGTGACTGCAACTTGAAGAAGTCAAGTGGAAGTGCCAGGAAGAAAAGCATTTTGTGAAAGAGTAAAAGCATCTTCCAGAAGATGTATATATCATCTTTTTTTCACATTTTTAAAATTTTAAAAACAAAAACCAAAAAATAATGGAAATGATACAGAATTTCAAAAGAAATAATAGGAATTTAATAGCAGTTAATATATTACATATTGTCATCTTAGAAGTAGTTCAGACTGGTATCTGGGAAGATGGTGGATTGATAGCATGGTAGACAGCCTCTCTGAGTAAAAGCAACTCAGATGCTAGAATTTAACACCATGGAGAAGACCAGACGAAAGGAGACGGATTATCACAACCTAGGAAGAAACTGAGGAAAAAGAAAAAAAAAAAACATGGATGGAAGGCTGGAGCTAGATGCACTCTCACCAGAGCTGGTCCCACACTCTGCTGGGTGTGTCTTGGAATTGGTGGTTCATGATCGAGCTGAAGTCACGGTTGTGCCAAAATCAGGGGTTGGTGAGCCTGAGACCCTAGGGGGAGGATGCACCACAACAGGGAGCGGAACCAGCATGGCGAGCTGCACTAACCCGTGGTGAGTGCTAGGAATTAGGCCCCATGGAGGGGACAACTGGCTGGATGACACATTAGTGTTGGGCAAGACGGGCCTGAACTGGCAACTACAGTGGTGCCAGTCAGCTGTTCCTGAACCAAAGTGGACTGGTGGGATCTGCTTGGGCTGGGTCACACCTCTGGTCGGGATCCAATAGCAGGGGCAAAACTGTCCCAAACCTGTGACATGTGTGGGGCACAGACTAACATGGTGAAGGCACTCACGGTTGACTGGCTCAGAGGACAGGGGTCAGCCCACATTGCCCCTGCATGCACCTCACAGATCAACAGCAAACTGAAGAGGGCAGCAATCCCCTAGCCAGCATGCTTCAGAAAAACCATAAGCAACATGGAAAGGACCTGAAACCTCCACCATACGCCTGTCTGAAAGAAACCAGAAACATGACAAGAGAAAGAAACAAGAAAAAGCCTCTAGCCACTGACCCAGGGAAAATAAGTCCAGGAGAGGTAAATACGGAAGAGATTGAGGGCAGCAAACATGCAATATCGGACATGGCCTCAATGGACATAAAGAGATACTTTTGTGACCTCATTGATGAACCTAAAACTGAAATTCTAACTCAAGTGAAGCAAGATATAAGAAGATTAATAAAAGAAATTCTCAGCACCTCTCAAGAAGACACAGATGGAAGAATGGAGGAACACAGAAAAAGGAGAGAAACCTTTGATCAAGAATATAAACAAAATCCAGAATACATGAAACAGATCCAAAGAGATTACCAGGAAATTAAAAACTCCATTGAAAGCTGGAAAAATGTCTTGACAGAAACTAACTTTCAAAGCTTGACAGATTTGCAATGTGTGATCACAAAAGGAAAGATTTCTTAAAAATAACAAGGAACCAGGAAGTAACAATACAAAGACTAAAAGATGAAAAGAGGATCTATAATTTAAGAAAAAAAAATGTGAGTGAAGAAGTAGGGGTAAATACAAATGAAATACAAAGGCTATTCACAGAAATAATTAAGGAAAACTTCCCAAGCATAGAAAAAGGAAATGATATTCAGATATATGAAGCATACAGAATTCCAGCCACCTACAACCAAAACAGAGCTACACCCAGACATATAATAATCAAGATCCCAGAAATTCATCAGAAGAACAGAATATTAAAAGCAGTCAGAGAAAAGAAACAGATCACCTATAAAGGAAAATCCATCAAAATCACAGCCAACTTTTTGACACAAACTATCAAATCAAGAAGAATTTGGAGCAAGTATTCCAAGTCCTGAAAGAAAATAACCTTCATCCCAGATTGATGTACCCTGCAAAGCTATCACTCAAAATTAATGGAGAAACAAGATGTTTCCATGACAAAGAGTAACTAGGGGAGTTCATGACCACCAATCCAACCCTACAAAAAATACTGAAGAACATTCTAGAGAGAGAAAAAAAATCACCAGGATTCTAGGAACAATGGTAGAGAGGCCTCAATGAATGGGGCAGACAGTGGAATGAAGGACAAAAGTCAACAACCAACAGCAGAAAAATAGCATAGCGGAGATGAGGCAGAGAAGATTGGCTATAATCTCTAACACAGATGGACTGGATACACTAACAAAAAGAAACAGAGGCAGAGTAGATCAGGAGATAGTGTCCATCGCGATGCTCTGAATAAGAAATATAATCAACCTGAAAGAACCGAGAGTCAAAGATGAGAAAATAATGCTCTATGTGACAGGGAAACAGAGAGAAATAGGGGTAGCTCATCCAGCAGCTGCAAATAGGTTGGAAACTCAAGACACTTTTGTGCAGTGGAGAACTACTCAGATATAAGAAAGGAAAACCTTGAGGTTCTTGTAGGTAAATGGATATAACTTGAGGCCAAGCTCATGGGTAAAAAGGTTCAGAACCACTTAGGTAGATAAGCGGGTTGCCCCCCTAATCTAAAAACTAAAGGAGTTAGTGGGACCTGAAATGTACAAAGCATGCTGAGGAAGTGAAAGGGGAGGAATTGTCTAAAAAAGGAAGGCAGAGGACATTGTTAATAGTGTATCAGGATTTAAAAGTCACATTATTCTTATCACTCTGTTTAGTTTGATTTTATTCTGTTCCAGTCTGTCTACTCATACTAGATTTGAAAGCACAGACAGTTATCCTAAAAACAGCAGAATATACTATGGTAACTATCCTTAATTTCCTGTTAACTTAAACTGAAGCCCTGTATTACTTACACTGTCTAACTATGACTGATCTTATTTGAATCTGGTTTGTTAGATCGTTTTGTCTTGATTGATTTTATTTGAATCTGGTATGCTTGATAGTATCAGGTATGAGAGTACAGGCAACTACTCTGAAGATGACAAGATTCAACAGGATACCCATTCTGGTTTGATTATTAACAGCTTTTGAAGTCATACAGTGTCTCCAATATTTTGTTTTTATTAATATTGCTATGTACTGCTATGTTCAATTATACTATGCCTGATGATATGGATAATTCTATTGAAAATAACAAGAGGCATCATAGTAACTACTGCAGACCACCTAGTATTGTGGTTCTATATGACTTTTTGTTTCATGTCTTTCTAGGAATTTGTTTTGTTGTTTTGTTTTGATTTGTTTTTCCCTCTCATACAGAAAGGATAGGTATACATGTAGAGATTCATGCATGTGTAGAACTTCTAAACAGTTTACAAGAATTGATTACTATTATTGTAAAAAACAGAGGAAAAGACAGTACTCCAAAGGATATAACTGTGTGTATGTTTAAGTGTGTAGGTTTGAGAACCATATTACTAAGTTTTTGTTGGACAGGTGAACAGAACTGTTTGAAGTCTCACTGTTTGAATGTCTACTATATAAGCTTTACTTATGTAACTTGAACAACTACTTCTAAGAGGAAAATATGTAATTTTCAATTAGTGATTTCTTACTGTTTTTCCCTTTTTTGAAATTATATCTTATTTCTACCCTCTTTCAAAAAAAGAAGTAGTTCAGACTACAAGAATTAGGCTTAAAAAATGATCAATCAATCATCTTTAAGGGATTGGAACTTAACACCAATTTATGAAATAAGCACAATTACAAATATTTTGAGAATTTAAAATTCAAGTTATCAAGAAATATTTACATATCTTTAAAAGACTAAGATATCAAATATAGTTAGAGTTCTAAGTAAACCTCCTGAGTTAAGCTAAGATTCCACTAGAGCAAACTAAAAATTATCAGAATAAAAATGGAGTCACTGGTGTCAACCCTAAACAAAAATACATAGAGTTAGGAAGCTAATAAGAGAAAACCTTTATACACACATAACTATGATAAAAATCATTGCAAAAACTCCCTGAATGTCACTTACGAGCACATGTCTGTCACAGGAACTTTCCTCAAGGACTTTCCAAACTGCATCTTGCCCTATCCAGTCATAAGTACTAGAAATTGATATATAAGAACACTTTCCTTATATACTGTCTTTGTTAATGAACTGACCTCAACACTTATAACAATCCCCAATAACCAATTTTCTCTTTGTTTCAAATACTTCCCTGTTTTGCCTTTAAATAATTTCCTTTGCCTCAGCATCCCTAGATATGTCCTTGGTTCCTATGGCACACATATCCTGCATTACAAAGTTACTGCTTATTTTACAACAAATTCATTTTCTTTTTTGTGGGGGAGGGTTGAGATGGTCTCACTATGTAGCCCAGACTGCTCTCAAACTCATAGCAATCCTTCTGCCTCAAGCCTCCCAAGTGCAGGAATTGCAAGCATGCACCACCATGCCCAGCACAAACTTATTATCGTTAAGAAGTCTGTCATTTTTAGGTTGAAACATAAAAGGAAGTGCCCCTAATTTAAATAGTCACTAACAAAGTTAGAGAAAGACTGGGGACATAAAGCTCGGAGTCCTCAGAATATGTTACATCCCTGAACAGAATATAGTTTTCTCTGCGGTTCTTCCAGGAGAACAAAATCGTCTTTGAGCACAGCCTTAATTTAACTAGCTTTCTCTAATTATGTGGACAATAGATTACACCAAATACAGAAACATCTGGGACAACTGTAACATATAAATTCTGTAAAAGAGACATAGAGGTATAAGCTATGGTCCCAGCTGTTATGCGCTACCTTTTATTAACCTATATGTTACATATGGGAAAGTACACATATCTTAAGTATACAGCTTACATAACTTTCAAACTAAAAATATGTTTGCAATGAGTTTCAAGCTTACCACTTCCTCTTGTCTTCCTTGTTCCCCTTTCAGTTTCTATTCTCTCCCAAGGATACTTTTGCCTCTTTTGTTAATATGAAAATGGAAAAATACATGGGTACTATTTTCTGTCTGGTTTTATTTGCTCAACATATGTTTATAAGTTGCATCCATATTGTGTGTACTTGAAGTTTATTTATTCTCTTTGTTGGTATAATACTCCATTATTCTGTTTGTAGTCATTTGGGTTGTTTCCATTTAGGGGATATCATGAATAAACTATGAACCATTTCACATCAGGCATTTCATGGGAAAACATCTCCTTTCCTCTTACACAAATACCTGTGAGTTGAATTGCTGAGGCATACAGTATGGAGATGCTGCCAAAATGTTTATGAAAGTGGTTGCACCAACTTGCATCCTTACAGCAATATGTGTGAATTGGCTACTCCACTAGGGATATGAAATTTTAAGTGGCAGCAAATAACATTACCAAATGTAAAGTACTTAATGCTGCCTTTAGATTGTGAACACTAACTTCACAAAGCAGTGACACTAGTGAGAAGAGAAGCAGCACTGAAGTTCTTCTCAGAGAGTGATGAAGGACACCTGGGACAGAGACTTTGGTTCAAATCCAGCTTCTACCACTGACCAGCTACATGGCCTAGGCAAGTTCACTTGATCAATTTGAATCTCAATTTTATCATCTGAGATATGAAGAAAGCAATGATGCCATTATTTGAAGTAAATGATATAAAGCACAGTACGGTGGTTGCACATAGAAAGCTATCGCTTTATATAAGGAACAAAATGAGATAATATTTGAATGCTAACAGATGGATAGGACTGGATAGATGTCGGATGGGAGGGATTTCTGTAGAATAAAATAAGGGAAAAGGGGGAAGCACTTGGTGTTTTTTCAAAGTAATAAAGAGTAGAGCCTGATCAAAGCCCAGTTAAACACAATTTGGAAGATCAAGGTGCCAGGGAAGAGACGGGCCAAAATGAGGTCAACACCCAAAGGACAAACTTGACATGATAAGAAAAATGGAGCTATTGAAGACTTCCTGGAAGGTGATACTATTTCATCCTGATTTATTTTTCTTCATCCCACGAACCGATGTGCTTTTATAAATCTGTTTAATTGTTTACCTCTCTCCTGAACCAGAGTATGAGCTCCCCGTGCATGGTTATTTTGTTTTGCTCAATGTTGCACCTTTATCAATTAGTGCAGTTCATGATGCATGACAAATGTGTGAGTATTGGAAAAATGACTAACTGGATTACTTAATGCGCCTATTATTTTTTCTTTATGAAACAGTTTCCTATTAAAGGATATCTGGTTGTCCCAAAATTTTGCAATTATAATGCTGCCAGGAACCACTTCCTACACATATTTTTTTCAGAGGTCTAGAGTCTTTCAGCTCTCCAAGCTCATTAACCAGATTAATGAGGAAGAATGGATGAAAAAGGAGTTGTTTCTGTAGTCCAAAATGGTCTCCAGAAACTTACTAGAGACAAACCAACAGAATGGAATCCCTTAATTTGCTGTCATTTGTGTTTTGCTGGGGGTGGTCAACTCCTGAAAAATCCTCTGAAGCCCCCCCACCCCGCTGTACACTCCATGATTGTAAGGGTTATACTTAATATCCTAGTTAAAAATAGTAGATTATGTTCTGTCTTTATTCAGTAAAAGGTTGACCTCATGATAAGGCTTACTGCTTACTTTTTAAGTAAGTGAGCCTCAGTGTCTGAAGATGTGGATAATTTAACTTTGAGAAAGAGTTGTTAAAACATGATAAGCCAGTCATGACACAAAGGGACCAATTCCAGTCTTTAGAAGTCGGCAAGTAGAAGTTCTTTACTCCATATGTGATTGAGAGCAGATGAAATTTAAGAAATTTAAAATATTTACATTAACAGAACATGAATGGATCAATAAGACATATTTCAGTGATATCAATGACAAATGGTAATAAAATGTTACATATTGGTTTGCAGCCATAATTAAAGTTTTGGCCACAGTTAAAGACTTCCAAGATAATCATTTTTTAGTAAAAATTAAGGTGATAAGCTTGAGTTGGATTAGAAAATGTGGCATGGCAGTATAATTCATGCATCTACTTTATATCTTCCTTTCGACAACCTAGGACAAAAAAAAATGGATTCAATCTTCCACCCAGAGATATTCATTAGATTTTTTCACTCTGTTCCCTGACTGCACTTTGGAACAACTGCACTGCCTGAGGGCAAAGAGAAAGGTGTGATTTGGCAGGAGGAAATGGAGGAAATGGATGAACTTAGAAGTAATGTGCTCACACACATTTGAAAATAAAATATTCAGCAACTTCAAAAAGCACCTAATATTTAACTTGCCTGGTGAATCCCCCAAGGACCACGGATCCTGTAGATCTTTAGGTCACTCCAGGACATCTTTGTTAGTCATTTAAAATATATCTGAAATAGTCATAAGTTCAAAAGGAGTTTAGAGAAAGGGGACACAGGAGTTCTTGAAGCTGAAGAAGGAACTGAGGCTGGCATAGGCTAAAATGAACAACTGTGGGGCAGAGCCAGAGGCAGGACAGATGTGGGGAATGCAGAGGCACCCGATTCCACTAGTTTCTTGGGATTGCAGCCTAGAGGAAGTGGCATCTGTTGCATAAGCTTTGCTTTGATGAGGGAGCTGATTTCTTAATTTATAAAGTATGGTATCAAAACACTGCTCAGGGAAGCCTAGTACATCCCTCCCCACAGAACATTTTACCAGTTATTCCTATTTAAAAGTGACAATTATGTCAGCCATACAAATGCACCTCTCAGATTTTTAGCTACCAGAGACAGAGCCAACGATGGTCCTAGCAGAAGGTCACCCGAGAACCCTGTGCATCATGCTTCCCACACACTAATTCTTGGCCAATGACAACAGAGCAGGAATTCTAAGGAAATCCATTGGTAGGAAGCCCAGGAATCTGCTGACAGGACATTTTGCTTGTGAAACCCCTTGTTGGCTTTGCTAATGTGTCAGAATGATTCTTCATTATGAGACTTTTCCACCATCCCTCCTTACTTTCATTTCCTCCACATAAATCAGATACATGCTTTCATCTGTAGTCTATCTCAGCTTCTACCAGCTCTCTCCTCACTGCACCTCCAAATATCATATACACCAAATCCCACCATGGTATCTGCCTCTCCAAAAACAATAATAAATTTTCTGAAGGTAGCTCTGTTGGCGTTGTTTGTGTATGAAGTTCTTTGTATGAAACATTAGTGAGATGAAGTGGGACAAGCCTAACGAGGAACTTGGACTTACGGGTTCTTACTTGCTTTCTCACTACTGAGGGAAAATACACAACACCAACAAGTTAAAGATGAAAGGGGTTATTTTAGCTTACAGTTTGTAGAAGTTTCAGTCCATAGTTGATGGGTTCCAAGGCAGGAAAAAAAAGTCTTTGTTACAGCAGACATGAAGCAAGCTACAAACCTACTGTTAGTGCCAGACATATTAGGGTGGGGATTCCCTTTTGAGCAATTCCATAATCTACAACCACATTAAACTGATCAGTGGACAAACCCAGTTATCACATCCATAATTCAATATCACACACCCACAGTACAACTACCTCCCCAAAGCCCCATTTATGAGTGCATAAAGCTTTGGAGGATGTCTAGATATAAGCCACATTTCAAACACAGCTTGTGTTCATGGTGCTGCCTTGACTCTTCTCTGATTATATAGAGTGCTTGTATCTAGTACTTAGAAGATGCTGGTGGAAATTTAGCTGATTAGTATAATTATTATTGCTGTTAGGTCCAAACTTCTTTTCCTCCTGTTTTGAAGCATTACATGTTCTCTTTGTGGACAGTGAAGGAATAAGGTGTTGTTTCCAGCTTTCAGATGCAGGTTTGCTAAGCAGCAATTGAAACAGACCATGAAGGAGCCGACTTATAATCACCCCTCTGATTTCTGTAAGAGGCATATAATCACTTCTGATACTTCCTTATACCATATGTAAGCTCGTTTCCTCCTTTAGAAACTCTGCCCCAACTGGATCCTTTCTGGATCACTCTGCTGCTTGCTCAGAGCCATCAATAATATGTCCTTGAAGATAACTGAAGGATATTAAAGACAAGTAGTGATGGATCGTGACCTCAGTGGCATCTGACTGTAGACTGTATAAAGGCTGGATTCAGAGGTTACCCTGGCCCATCCATGACATGGCAAGAAATGGGGTCAGCTCCACAGACAGAAATTTCTGGGCAGTTCAAGTGAGTGCCTGAATGCCAAACTTCATGTACTTATTAGCACACAACTTACACCAACATTAGAATGCCTTGCAGAACTTGCTGAAACACAAGCCGCTGGACCCCCCCTCCAGAGCAGTTAACTAGTAATTATGGAGTGGGATCTGATATTTAACATTCCAAACAACTCCCCAGGTGATGCTGATGGTACTGACCTTCAGGTTCCATCTTGAGAATGTTGAGCTGGTCTAAGACACATGTATCTGTAGATACGGAGGTGAGAGAGGTTGTATTGCTGTGTTGGTGAAGGCCAGTTTCTTCATGGGTCATCCCAGAGGAGATGACACCAATGCCTGGTCAGAGGGGGCTTGTGGATATGTAATGATCCAGAAGTGGTTTCCATGAGGTGTACTGAAATGCTACGGTAAATCAAGAAAACATACTGTGGTTGCAGGTGGCCGCTCTGGCATTCCTGATGACAAGGTAGTGACTGTACCCATGAACTTAGCCCTCATATCCCAGGGCAACACAAGGACATTTACAACAGAAAGTATTTTCCCCCTTCATGTTATTGAATAATTCCTTGCTTTTCTTCTTTAAGGGAATGTTCCAGAAACATCTGAGCCACTTGCTAGACCTTTCAATAAATGATTATAAAATATCAAGATGAAGATGTTCATGTTCATTCAATGGACATCCAGCAAATGCATGAAATGTGTACACTATGGTCCCTGCTTTCAAAGCTTTCATCAGCTAAGCCAAGGAAACTCTAATGAACCCCAAGATCTGTAGTGCAAGGAAGTACTTAATGCATGGCACATGCCATAGCCTGAATGATTGTCCCCTCCAAAACTCATGTTGAAACTTAATCCTCAAAGTCATATGTTAATGGTATTTGGAAGGAATTTGGAGAAATAATTAGGATTAGATAAGGCCATGATAATATTAATGACTTTATAAAAACAGGTGAGAGATCTAACTTAGCAAGCTTCTTCTGTCTTGACACATATTGCCTTGGAACTCTGCAGAGCAGCTCATCAGCAAGAAACACTTCATTGGATGCAGCCCCCAGGCTGTGGACATCCCATCCTCTACTTACTCAGTTGTGAACTGAGAAACTTTCATTCTTTATAAGTCATAAATCTCTAGGATACAGTTGTAGCAAAAAAAAACCACATTTATTCATTTGCTCAATCATTTGCCGCATACACAAAATTGTTTTAAGACCATCTGACAGAGAAACTGGGAACAAAAATGAAAATGATGCCTCCTTACAACTAATACTCAAAGTCAGATTAGTCTTGGATAAATTTGGTGTATTTTAAGCATACATCTACTTCCATTTCTTTTTGGGGGGAGAGGGTTAATTTTTAAAAAGTCCTTTTATTTAAAAAAGATGAAAACATTACAAAATTTTAAAAATAGTACATTAATACTAGTTAATATATTGCATATTGTTATCTTGAAAATAGTTGTTCCAATTAAGAGATTTAGGCATGGGAAAATGAACAATCCAATAATGAAAACATAGACTTATTTTTGAAGAAGTAACAGATTAGTAGTACAATTATCTATCTTGTATATATTTATGTACATATATGTATACACATGTGTATATACATATATATAATATTTTCCCTTCTTTCTTTTCTCTTTTTCCCTTTCCCAGTTGTTGTTTCCTTTTGAGTACTTTCTTTCCCTTTCATTTTCACCGTATCTGTTCTACAATCTGGATCTTATTTAATCTTTCAGTTTTTTAAAGTTTATACTAGGAAGACAAAACACATGACAATGAAAGTCAAAGAATGTGTTTTAAAAGCATAAACCCCCAAGGCCGGGAGAATAGGAGAGGTGAAAATAACTAAATAGTGGAAAGCTTGGACACATACTGATGTGAGTAAAATAGGGAAAGTGACCATAGCTAAAAAGTTGCAAGTACATTGACAAGAACAAAAACTAGTCTGAAACCTAAACCTACGGTCTTAAGGCTAAAGCTAACATCCTTACAGAATCCCCCAAATACTCTGGAATTGCTGTATCAGGAATCTTTTAAGTGGAAGTTAAGGGAAAAGAATTAAAATAAAAATGGTGTACAAGTAACATAATAAGCAGTTAATCCTTCTCATCCCTCCACTGGAAGAATACTGGATTCCCCTCTGCCCCAACTCTGGAGAGGATAAAACAGAGGATTTCATACCTGACTGGGCACAGAAGTATCCCTTCAAAACATGGAAAATAAACATTAATACTAAATGCCAAGGCCTGATCTTCTTTCCCTAATTTTACTACCAGAATGCTGATGGGCAGGAGCCTGCTTCCCTAATACTTACAGAGCAGAAGATAAGAAAATACATGAATTTCTTTTCAATAGTTTCTCCAATAAGAGATGCCACCAGCTCACAGCTTGATGAAATTAGTAGCCAACTGCCCCCATACAGAAGGGCTTCTGGTCCCCTTCTTTTCCACATGAGCAGGCATGTGAGAAGAGCCGCCACTGTGGAAGACAGAGAAACAGACAGACAGACACACATGCACGCACACACACACACACACACACACGTTAAATTAAAGAATAAAAACCAACTTGGAAAAATAAGCTATGCTTGAGGAAAAGGAAATTTTAGAAAATCTGTATTTAATATCTTGAGGGACGTAAGTGAAGCCAAGTTTCTTGGAACCCTCAAATTCTTGGCCTCACTTACAGGTGAGATACTCTGAGATGTCCTGAATCCAACTTCCCAGAGTCCCTGTAGACCTGAAGCCCATTGTCCACAGTGATAACTGATAACTAATAATGATAATTTTGTTCATTATTACCACTCCATAGATATTCCACTTATTTCCTTATAATTCTAGGATTATAAGGATGAACACCCAGATGAACTCTTAGAGCTCACTTATTTGTCTCTGAGTTTGCTTTCTGGGAAGCCCAAATAAATATGTCTGCTAAGCAATCAAGTGTCAGGTTAGCACAGAGACATTTCCAGACATACATAGTCCAAAACTTTTATCTTTTGACCATCATTTTTAGAAAGATAGTGGAGAATATACTTCATGTAAATGAAATCATAAGTCAAAGAATAGGCAGATATGAATATGTAAAGCAGCATTCATTGCAGGAGAGAGGTTAAGGAGACCTCAAGACTCCACCCGAGTTCCCAGAGCCACTAGAATAGCCTGGATCACAGTTGAACACTGGGAGAGAGCTTCCTTCTTTAGCTTGAGCCTGAAAGATGAATTTGAAAGACTGGCAGTGAATGAATCTGGGAGGATGTTTGGACTAATGCTTATGAGTTTAATTGTAAATTAGTGATAAAAATATAATGTACTATGCACATTTTAAGAATGAAAACAAATAATTACCAGATCTAGAAAAAAACAACTTAGTATGTCAATATTATAAACAATGGGTAATGATGCAATTGAAACCCAGTAAAACTCTTTGGTGAGTGAGAGGTGAAAGTGTTCTCTTGGGCAGGAGCTGAAATCTTATCTTCTCTAATATGAAGTCAACAAAAAGTGCCTTGAACTAAAAAATCAAGACACAGCCATTTGAGCTTGCTATTTAAAGACATGAAGGTAAAAATGAAAATATTCAGTTTATTGCAGTAAACATGCCTGCCTGTAGGTGAGCAGAAATGGTAGGAAGTGATAGAGGGATAGATAGAAAGCTTTCTACTATATGTCTTAAAAATAAATGATGCTATACTATGTGATTGTTTGCATTCATGAAAACAAACAATACAAAGCAAAACCTCAGCAAAAAGCCAGGTTTTGGAAAGCTGGTTGCCAAAGTCTAAATCATATGCTACTCTGCCATGTTCTGTTTATGTGAGGAACATCGATAGTGACTTTAAGCCTCATGGTTGGTTTCCTGGTTGGTCTCCTCAGATAGACTGGAAGCTCCTCAATCCAAGGGACCCAACAGCCATACCAATTCAAGTCTGCGTGCCCAGACTTTACCAAGAGAGTGCCTGGCACACAGTGGTGCCCCATTGTGGCTTATTGAATGTGTGAAGGAGGGAAGGTTGTCCATACAAAGAGGTGCACCTGGGCAGTGGGACACCGAAGAGAGAGTTCAGAAGTGCATGAGGGCAGTGGGGGAAGCCTTGCTTGAGAAGTAATGTAGAAGGAGTCTCTGGGGAGGGATGGGTGAATGGGTGAGTGGGGAGGATTATACCCAGGCAAGTGGAGTAGCTTTGTAAAGGTATGGGCATGTGAGGAGACACTGTGCACACACACACACACACACACACACACACTCACATACATTTGTTCATGCACATATTTAGAGGTAAAAAATAGTACAAAATGAAACTGTCTTAGTGGACTGAAGTCAGACCAGGGCTGCACCAGTCTGACTCCTCAGAATCACCAGGGAAGCATTTTTAAGACAGGTACTCTGTCTTGGTTACTTTTCTCTCATCGCTAGGACAAAATACCTGACACTCAAAATTAAGAAAGGAAGGGCTAGGGATATAGCTCAGTGGCACAGTGCATGCCTGGCAAGTGCAAGGTCATAAGCTTAAGCCTCAGTACCAAGAAAAGAAAATAATTGAGAAAGGAAATGTTTATTTAGTTGACAATTTGTGGAGGTTTCAGTCCATAAACAGTTGACTCCAAGGCAAAGTGGTATGGCACCAGGGCAACACTTCCATGTTATCAGCCTGCAAAAGTAGCCAGAGCACAAAGAGTGGAAAGATCAAGCCTCTTTCCTTCCTTACAGTGTACACAGACCACCCTTCCTCCAGTGAGCCTATAGCACTTACAAAATACCCTTGCCCTTCTCTTGCACAGGACAATATTTACAAAGTAAGAACCCTGACTCCCTACTGAGTCTCCTAGTTAAATTTCTAAACTTCTCAAATTAACACAATGTGTCAACCATAACATACTTCTACACTTCATCCTGAGACAGTATAAACCACAGGTCTGGGATGGAACCTAAGAACCTGAACTTGTCAGTAGGTGCTCTAGGTCAGGGAGTGAGCCTGGCTTGGTAATGGGCTTGGTAACAGGGAGAGGGTATGGAAACAGCCAAAGCTTGGCTTCAGAATCAAAACTCATATCCAACTTTTTATGAAACCCAATGTGGATGTATTTCAATAAGAAAAAATTAATACTACCTTTGTTTTCATTTAAGGCATAATAACAAAAGGGTTATTTTGTGAGCCCTTCATTACTACCAAATTGGTCAAGTTATTGCTCAAACGAGGTGATTTAAATTAGGAAAGTTAAGACCAATTTCCCACTTTCATTACTAGCTGACCTACTTTCATTACTGGAATTTAATAGGTTCTCCAATTTTCTTTTCTTCTATATTAGTAGCAGTTAAGTATGTCCTAAGGTAAGCTTAATGTATTTCCACCCAATATGTGACTTTGGTGCCATAGAAAGTATTCTATTTTCCTGAAGGAAAATGCTTTAAAAATACCACAAGAAAGTGTCATTTCTGAGATATGAGCAATTTGATTCCCACCCTAATGTTTATCTATTTCAGTTTTACCTTTGAAAACAACCAATATCTCTGAGTTCCTGCTCTGTGCAAGATTTGGATTTGGAAAGCAATAGTTACCTTGCTGTAGGGGATATAAGAAACCATAAGCCATGAGACCTGTTTTAAAGCTTACAAGCTGGCTCAGAAGATAAGACTACAAAATGCAAAACACATTACTGATGCTTCAGAGAATTCTAAGGCTAACTGTGTGATGTAGAAAACATATAACAGTAGAAACCCAGGTCAGGAGGATGGGCCACATACTTAGCTGGACGAAAGGCTTTCTGAAGGAGTTGTGATCTGTGCAGGCCACCGATGCTGGGTGAGATTTCACAGAACACAGTTGAGAGAGATTTCTGGGTCTGGAGGCAGGAAAGGATGTAAATCCAGAAGAGGGAAGATAGATGTACAGTTTGAAGGATGGTCCTTACTTGGGCATCAGTGTAGGTGTGACTGGACAGGATATTTAGTGACTGAGTATGAAGGACTCTATGTATCAAGGTTTCAAAATAGCGGGCAATAGCGAGCACTTTTGATTAGGTTAGAAAAATGAAGGATGAACATAGAATTTGGGAACAGTAGTCCAGAGAAATGTCCAAGGTGTTAGGCAAACAATGAGATCAGTTAGGAGCCTATTGTAACAGGTGAGTCTAAGGGCATGAGATTGATTTAGGTCATAGGGTTGACACACATCAGAGAGAAATCTATTGAATAATTGAACACAGGGGGAGATAGAGTAAGGGTTCATATTCACCAGAACTGTTGAAGGGCAGTGGAACAAACAGCTTTGGGAATAATCAAGCTCACAGCATAGCTCCAGGGACTTTGGAGCATCTTTGCACAGTACTCCCCTCAGAGGCACTTGCTCCCAGAAGGCTCATTCCTTGTCAAGTTTTTTCTGAGTCAGGACAGAAAGCTGATAGATTGGCTCAGGCTCAGGTCAGATGCTCCTTCCTTGAGCCAGATAAGAGGTCACTATAGCTGGCAAGATCTCCAGATTATGTTAGAGGCCTTGTCCAGATGAAGAACTGGAGGCAGAGGAGAGGTTATTAGGAGGAAAAGGCTGTGGTCTTGGAAGCCTGAGTACAGAACCGAGATCTGTACTCATTCTTGGAGCAGCCATGGGTATGTAGATTCCTCCTGGTGAGATGGAAATGTTGACTGGTTGGAGGGTTTGTGTAAGGATTCTGAGAATGAAATGCAGGAACAATGTCTGCTTTAGTTCCTAGCATGAAGGAGATACTATGAAAGGTAGATCTCATTTACAAGATAAAAATCACTAAAGAAGTCAATTGAACCAAATTTCCTATTCAATATTTCTGGCCAACCAGAGCTTTACATTCTAAATTTGTCTTCATATACTCAGTATCACAAATAAAGCATTTTAAGACCCTTCTCAGTGAAAATACTGCTAATCAGATAACCTGTCCTCCTATGGCTATGATCTGAGGCCTGACCACTTCCCAGTGGAGCAGCTCCCATCTGTGGCTCTGCTATACTCCTGCTGGTGGCTTCTGGGATTTCAGGCCCCTTTACTCCCTGCTCTGGGTTTTACTTTCCTTCTCTGTATTAGCCCCAACTAATGACTAACATCTCTATGACACTTTTCAGGAACCAAAGTTCCTTAACATCTATTATGACATTTGATTCTAGAACAATAGCCCTTAATCATAGTAGAATCATGATTTAAATCCCTCCAGCCCATCATTTATCAGTGACAACAGCTGGTGTTTTACTGTTCCAATGGCCTGTGAGCATATGGCTTAGCATCACTCTTCTTGGTAAGCCTGTAGATACCATCCTTTTGTCTCAATCTCTTAGAAAAGCCATTGAGGTAAAATGAAGCCAGACAACCCACAGCCCTGGAGAAATGGGTCTGAACTAATGAGCTTCTCATGTAGACCTGCATCAGGGAATGGAGCAATGTTGTAGCATCATGATAGAAAGCGTCTTTGCCAACTACTTCCTCCAAAGTTACAGATTCATTTAAGACAGTATTTGTTTCTCCAGAGTGGAAAGCAGGTAGAACCTAACATCTTGTCTATTAAAATTAAGCTTACCAGGTAGTTTTGTATGCTCCTAAATTGTGCTGGTTGTGAATGGTGATTTAAACTTGCCATTGAAGATCATCAATCTATAATACATATAGCTCATGAAATTTTCCAGTGGGCAAGTATTTCCTTCTTCAAAATCCTTAATGATTAAATACTTCATTCCACTGTTATGCATTAATAGATTTTCAGTTTTTCCTATTATTGTTATTTGAAGATATTTCTTACTCTCCTTCTTAGGATCATAGATTGAGGGGAGACTATAAAGAATGCCACAGATAGTCTCCTTTATTATTGCAAGAAAATTGAGTTCCAGAGAGGTTAAATGAATTGCTCCAGGTCACAGGGCTGAAAATTCAGGCTCTTGACACCTGCCCAGGACCCTTCACGCTTCAGTGGTCTGCTCAAAAGGAAGGCTGCAAGATAATCTGATATTACCTTGGGTGTCATTCCATGTAAAAATATTGATAAAGAGCCAGAAATGCAAAAGAGTGGGGCAGAGAAAGACTGCAAGGGAGGGAGGATACTATTACAAAATTAGACAGGGTTATGAATTACAAATGGAAAAGTCAATAACACAATTAGGGAAGTTCGTTTGTAACCGCACCCTAAATGGCAGTGGGGTTGAAGATCATTTCAGCCCCAGCAGTTTCTGAACTTTCAGCAGTGAATTTTCTCTGTGCTCTGAATTTCAGCAATACATTTGGAGATGTGTGGTGAGAACTGTTGTTTGTAAGCTACTGCGCTGTGCACAGATGCTGTGCATCCCACCAGAACACGTAAGGTCTGCCTCGGGTCTGTGTATTGTGCTCTATCAAATGGAGGAATAGTACCTGCAGTCTCTGGGTCCTGCCAGGAAGGGAAAAGGCATAGTCAGCACTGTGGTGTCTCAGGCTTAATAACCTTAGTTCAGTGGTAACTCATTTAGAGGAACCAGAGACAAAGGAAGAAAGCAAAGTCAAGTCCTCTTTTATGTGCCCCAGTATCTGAGGAGCACCAGTATCTTCACCCCAGAAACAATAGCTACCCCGGCCAGGTCTCATTCTCATTCCTTCCTATAGCCACTGAACTCCCTGAGCAAAGTATTGTGATCCTAAGACCCTGTGGTCAAACTGGGAAAATCTGATTACTAGGAATTCTTCTACCATGGTTACTTCTTGTCTACTCTACTTTTATTTCATTAAATGGCACAGGAAATGAGCCATAAAATATCAAAAGTTTTATGCCTTATGATGCATACCAATGACAAAGACTATATGGGTTCATTTTTACCACAAGAGTGTCATTGGTTACCTCCCAGCTCATGAGAAACAATTTGTTTTATCTAAAAAAAAGAGAGAATAAAATTTTACTAATTTTAAAAAAGTAAAGGAAGGCAGGAAGGAAGGTACATAGGAAAGAAGGAAAGAAAGAAAGAAGAAAGAAAGAAAGAAAGAAAGAAAGAAAGAAAGAAAAGAAGGAAAGAAAGAAAGAAAGAAAGAAAGAAAGAAAGAAAGAAAAGAAAGAAAGAAAGCAAGCCTCAGAACTCTTCAGAGGCCCTTTGGGGCCGCTCTCCCTCAGTCTGCCCACACCTCAGAGGCAGGGTGAGGTGAGCACACCCATAGTAAGAGATTTGGGGTCTATCCACATGAGCTCAATGGTTTACTGTTACACTCACTGTTTCCCCAGGGGAGAAAAAAATTAGATGTGACGAGAGGGAAGGGATGTTTGGTGATGGAGAGAGAAGCTGATCACCCTGACTTCAGATACACTGAAGGCCACAAAAGGTTGGAAAGTGAAGGAGGTAAATGTCACGGTCTTAGGCACTGGGATTCTATGGATAATATAGGTGTGGAGAGCTGAAGAGCTCCCGGGACTCTTGTGGGCTCAAGACTGCACAGATTTTAAGCTTAGGGCTCATGGTGGGACAGGCTTGGGAGCCATGCTATGAGATCTGCTCATGGTAACTGCCGTTCTGGTCACCTTAGTGTGATTCCTTCCCATACTTTCCTTTTGTTCTTCTTGGGCACTTCAGAAGAGTCCTGGCTTACAAAAGAAACAGTCTTGCCTGGTGTGTGCAAGGTCCTGAGTTCAGTCCCTATTGTTGCAAACACACGAGCAAACTGAAAAAAAAAAAGAAAGAAAAAAGAATCTACTTTGTAAGATAAATTTCTACAATCAAATATATGTTTAAATATTTGAATCATGCAAGAAACACTTCTAATCAAACTCTTTTACACTTCAGTAGTGGATTCCTTCCTGGACCCAGTTTGAAACTTCACACTAGATAACACAGTTTGTTTGGGATAATGAGACCTGTCGATGGGAGGCAGGCAACTCACCCAGGGGAAGCCTTTCCAGCTCAAGCTTTCCATTCCTGTGGTGCTGTGTGAAAGGAGCGGTCTACACAGAAGGCCATTTTGAACTTGGGAGGCCTTTCCTTCTTCCTGCCCCCCAACATGCCCCAAACCCTATTTGACACAACTTGATGACAATGGTCTTGATGGAGAGATCACCAGAATGTGTTCATAAAATCTGCTCACTGTCTCTGTAATCTCAGGTAAGTCACTGACTCATCCTGACCCATCACCCATCTCAGTTCTGCTCTCTACAATGTGAGAGCCATACGTGTTTCTTGCTGTGCTGAGAACATTAATATCAGATGACAGATATTATGTCAGGCATAGAAACCATACTCAATCATCAGTATCTCTTGTTGTAATTTAATGCATTTAATAATTTTTTTCTGTAATGCCAGATAACAAGCATTATATATTTTGGAGACCATACTGTTCCTGTCATGACTGCTCAAGTCTGCCTTTATATTGAAAGCAACCACAGACAATAAAGAAACAAGTGGGTATGGCTGCATTTCCATAAAACTTTATTTTACAAAAAACAGGCAGCTTCTGAGTCTGGCTTCTACAGGTTACCCTGCATTTGAGGATGAAATACTATGAAGGAGAAGAAGTATCTCCAGGCCAGCCCTACCACATCTATGCTAGTTCTTTATACATGGAATCATGAGCAACAGTATAAGTGCTAGGTACCACTTTATTTCATTTTGTTTTATTCAGCAGTAGATAACTGATTCCATTTATCAGGTCGGATTTTTCAGCTGCTCTTGAAAACTCAGATGTTCTGGTCAAATGGACTTCTATTTCCATTCAACTGCAGTTTACTGGACCTGAGTACTCCAGAGGCCCAGAAACACCCTTCTGTGATTTCTTTTCTGTCAGTTTCCACCTGCCCTCATGCATGCAGTTACATTACTTTCTGCTAGATGTTTCGTTCATTCGTGCCACTAAACTTGTTCCTATAGGCATTTGAGTTGTCACTCTGAGATCAGAGGGATGGTCTTGTGGGCCCTTTTACCTTTTGGGTTACTCAGTTCCTACCATGTGCTATGTACTATGGCAGAGACAACTAGCTGCCTACCAAAAGTGCCTTTTCTGTTTGAGAGGCAGTGGCCCTGCCCAGGGCTACATTTCCAGCCTCCCTCCCATACAAGGTGGTCCTCATGGTATTCTCACGCATACAGTGCATGTGCTGCAATATGCAACCTTCAGGACCAAAGTTCTAATTGGGTGTGTTCTTTCCACTGTTTCGCTCTCCTCATACAATTTCAAATAAACCCTCGCCCCCAGGAATGGAAACTCAGAGTACCTAAGGAGTCCAGATGCCTAAGTACCACTCAGAGCAATGCCACCCACTGACCATGAGCTCCCAAGTTGAGCTGATGTCTGAGAAGTAAACTTGACAGATTCCCGATCAGGATGTTAAGATGTTGAAGTTCATTTTCTGTTGAAGTTAGTGTTACAGGACTCAGCTCTTTATATGTGTTATCACACTTATTCCTTAAATAAGACATTGTAGAATAGACATTCTTCTGCATTTTATAAATGAGGTGACCAAATGGGTAAACGATACCAAACATCCGGGAAAGAGGCAGAGGCAGAATTAGATTCACCATGAATCTAATGAAGTGTAAGCCTCAGGGTTTTGTTTTTATGTATGGTAATTCAAAACTCTAGAATGTGTTTATGCTGTTATATATTTTTATAAAATTGCAAAAGTAAGAAATTTTATCTGTAGTCTGTTAAGACTATTTTTTTTTTTAGCTTTTCATCAACACATATGACACCAGCAGCTTAAAGGAGGAGAGGTTAATTTTGGCTCATAGCTGCAGAGGTTTCAGTCCATGAGTAACTGGCTCCAAAACTGGGATATCATAGCAGAAGGACACGGGGGAGCAATGCTGTTCACTTCGTGGTGACCCGGAAGCAGAACACAGGGAAGAACACCAGCCAGAGATGCGTCTGTACAGGCACACCTTCAGCAACTTACCCTTTGACTGAACCCTGTGTCCTAATAGCACATTCAACTGTGAACATTAGTAGACTAATACACTAATGAGTATGATGCCCCATGGTCAAAGGGTCTCTTAGCCAGTCAAGGTGACAGTCATGACTATAAGTCACAATCACTATCCCCACTCAGCTTCCATCAGTCATGCTTCATTATTCTTGGTTTGATGTTAGCGAGACTGCAGAATATTTGGCATCTGGGTAAGGGAATTGTGAATTGTGTAACATCTGACTTTGTTCCTGGTGTATTTTGATCTGCAGTCACACATTTGTTCATATTCCCATTTGATGTTAAGTTTACAGATAAGTCTGTTCATCTAACGCGCATTTTGAAAACATCTGGCTTAGAAGACTAAATACTCTGTCTCCCTGTTTCCAATCTGTTCCTGAAAACCCATCATGGGACTATTGTTTTGTTTTTTATACAATCTTCATCTGTTAGATCTGGCATGTAGTAAATCAGGATGTTAGACTTTACTCATCCTGCACTGTATGGAATTTCCCTGGGCAGCTTCAGGGTTCTTCAGGCAAGGAAGCACCTGGCAACTTCCTTTCTTCTCTGTTTCGCTATGTGGAGTCCACCCTGGAGCCTCCAAATTTTACTTTTCTAGGTATTGTCATTTGGGAAGCATGGAGAGGGAGAGAAAGTGTCTGTGTCCATGCTTGACTTCCCATCATTCTCATTGTTTCTAAATCTCTGATTACTAAAATGACTTTTGTATACTTGGTCATAATCCTGTCCATCCTCATTTTCTATTTTGAGGGATGTTTTAGATGGAGAGAAAATGAGTATTGTTTTACTTTCTTGCTATTACTTGGGTTTTATCTTCTTCAGGATGAATATTGTCCTAGTATGTGTTTCTTTATTTTTTAATCTGAATGAAAAAATTTAACCTTGCTTTTAATGCACTTAAAAATATTTAAACTACAGCTCATGAAATTGTCAGTGAGTGAAATCATGCCTCCTGACTTATTCAAATATAAAAAGAAAAATTAACTGTGCTTTTACTCACTCTATTCAGGTTTGATAACATAACTGAGAGATGAGAACTCTTACTTAAAAATGCATTCAAATTCCTCAGATTCATTTTCTAAGAAATATTGTCTTCATAATTACATGAGTCTCTTAGCTGCATTTTCCAAGGTTTATCATCTTTGTTCCTACCAAGTTCTCTGAGATAAAACTCTCTTTGAACCTGGGTCCATAGGAATCCATTTCTAGGTCCTCCTATCATAGCATCAGGATGGATGTTTTCTCCACCCGTCCTATATTGTGTGTCTGTGATATCCTCAAGAGGCATGCACTGTTATGCTTTTGAAATAAATCTTAAAATGTGATGTCATAGTAAATATGACACTTAAAATTATGAGGCTCAACTTATGTGAAGTCTGTAGAGTAGTGACATTCACAGAGACAGGAAGCAGAATGGGGTTGCCAAGGGGAAGGGGAGTTGTTTAATGAGTATGGTTTCAAGTTAGCTAAGAAGACCTCAGAGGAAAAGTGGCAATGATGCTGCACAATCAGGTGAATGTACTTAAAAAACTGAACTGAACACTTATAGAAGGTTAAGATGGTGAATTTTATGTTGTATGCATTTTATCACAATTAAAAATGTGTAACAATAATGCCTAGTAAATTTTCATGTAGATTTATTTCTTATTTTTTTCTGAGTATATTAGTGAGTGTATTGGTGACTTTATCAAAAATTCAGATCTATTAAATACAGATGGAGCCTAGGCATCTGAATATATTTAAAAGATCTTTGGGTAATTCTGAAACCCTGTAGTTGAGAATCTTTATTAGATTACATTATACCAGAAAGAACCAAGGTACTAAGAGTTAAAATTTCTGCTATTATCCGATAGCAAATGGCACCATTAGGTTATATTGTGTTCCACTCAATGGTGAGCTCCTTGGGAACAGAAATATGTTCTTGCCTCATGTGTCCCTTGAAGCATCTAACAGAGTATTAAAAAGACAAGTGTTCAGTAAGTAGCTATTGGACTGAGATAGGAGGAAAGCTAAAGTATCAATATTCTGCATGTGGTGGCTTACCCAGTGAAGTGTAACAGGTTGCTATCCTTCAAGATTTAGGAAGGGTTCCCTGCCTTTATTTTCCCATTAGACGTTAGCTGAAGACAAAAATAACCATTATTTTAAACAATTGTGCTCCATGGCTACTGTAGAGTTCCCTGGTTTCTCAGAATAAAATATATCTTTGAGGCAATAGGACTTACAGGTCCTTACTGTCACAATCATGAGAGACTCTTCCTAAGTTACAGCCTATGAAACTCATTATGAAAGTTTGTAAGTCATAAAATAAACCAAAACAGTGTCTTCCCTTTTATCAGATACATTTGTACCTTGGCTGTCTCTTAAGTTCTTTTAAAAATCACTGAGTCTGTTAATCGTGACTTGACTATAGAAGAAATGGCAAGGTCAAATGCTTGCCTGAGCAGAATTTTATTCATCTATTAACTCATTTGACTAATAGTTATTGCCTGGCCACTGTGTTAGGCCATCTGAGATGCTGTATACCTAACAGTCAACATAGCTTTATATCTCCTATGAGAAATAAACAGCGCATATAAGTACACAATATATTTTTTAAAAATTATATTTAAAAAGAAAAAACCAACCAAACAAAACAGAAAAAAGGGTAGCAACAATACAGAATACCAAAGGAAAAAAAAAAAGAAAGGGACAAAAAAAGCACTAAGAAATCACTACTTGATAAATTACATACTGTCATCTTGGAAATAGTTGTTCAAGTTACAAAATTAAAGCATCCAAAGTAGATATTCAAACAGTGAGACTGTTAACAGTTCTGCTCAAAAATCTAACAAAAACAGCAATATGGTCATCTGTCTTACACACATAAACATACATGCAGTTATACCCTTTAGAGCACTTTCTTTTCAGTTCCATTCAACCGAGCTATTCCGCTCCTGGTTATTTTCCCAGAAAAACTGAAAAGTTCATATCACAGTGATATATGTGCACCCATGTTTATAGCAGCACAATTTGTAATAGCTAAATCTTGGAAACAACCAACATGTCCATCAACTGCAGAGTGGATGAAAAAATGTGGTATTTTTACACAATGGAATATTACTCAGCTATTAAAAATGATTAACTTGAGGACTTCATAGGGAAATGGAGACAAGTTGAGATTATCCTCATTAGTGAAATAAATAAGAATCATATTTATAAATATCACATTGTATCTCTATATCCACCTCCTCCAAATATTTCTTCTGGTTCTTTAGTGTTATGGATTATATCCAGATGTACTCCCAAAGCTTCATGAGATCACAGGTGGGAATTATTGGAGGTGGCTGGATTTAGGGTGTGTGGTGTTGGGATTAAGAATGTGATGCTTTGATTAAGATTGACCTGCCCTGGATGTGAGTACTCCTCACTTTAAGGGTAGGTAACCTGGATGGAATACAGAGGACAGAAATAGGACTGCTGCCATTGTTTGCTGATACTGCCTGCCTTGCAATGGACTATTCCTCCTCTGTGATGTCCCCACCCACATCACCCTGTCTTAGAGTCAGCAGACTATGAGCTCACATTTCTACAAACAAGTAGGAAACTACAAACAAGGAAGGAAAGTTTTGTTTAGTTCACAGTTTGTAGAAGTTTCAGTCTGTATTCCACTGGCTCTGAGGCAAAGTGGCAAATGGCACAAGGCAAAAGGCAAAGTTCATGAGGCAGAAGACAGCAAAAGCAACAGGAGCAAAAAAGGAGGAGCAGGCCTCTCTTCCCTACCTTATATTTTATGCAGGCCACCTGCCTTAGGGCAAGTATGTCACTCACTGCCAATCCCAGCACTTGACAATGAACCAAATACAACTCTAGATTCAGCTGCCTCCAGAAAGTTGTCCCCATGACTTCATGAGGCTTTGGGGGAACATCCGGACATAAACCATAAGATTCCACCCTGGGCCCCCAAAGATTCATGCACATCCATTTATACAAAATGCATTTCTTCCATCTCTAAGAGTTGCCAAAGTTTGAAGTTTCAGAATTGCTGAAAAGATTTACATGTCTCTTCCGACATGTAAGGCAAACTGTGAGTCCCTATACAAATGAAAAGAAAGTTAAATGCTTCCAACATTCAATGGCATAAGATTAGACCTTTCTGTTCCAAAAGTTACATACAGGGTGATACAAAGGATTGGAACCAAAGCAAGTCCAAAATCCATCAGGGCAAACATTAAGTACCGTAATTCCATGGGCAGCATCCAATGCAATCTGTGGCAAGTTGTGAACTGCAAAGGGCTTGCATGGCTCTTCCCCTATGATGGCCCTTGCAGTGGTAGTAGCACCCAGGCCTACTTCATTCCTTCATTGCAGCTTTGCTTAGACATTCCACATTCCTGGCTTCTCCAAACTGCTGGTATTTCCACTGGACCACTGACTTCACCTTCACAGCTTCACACATTTCCCTCTCAGGGGCAAACTGCATGGTCTTCCAGGCCTTCTGAAATTAGCATGGAAGTCTTTTTAACCTCAGAACTCTTGCATTCTGCATGCATCTAAAACCAGTGCCACGTGGATGATGCTAAGGTCTGCTGCCAGCTGGAGCAGTAGCCAGGACTCCCTCTCTCTTGGCTTTAGGTGATGAGTGCTAGGATCACTGAACACTCTAAATCCAATTCTGAAGAACAAATTCTCTATGCTGCTACCATTCTGGAAACTGATGTTCTGGAGCCTTCTTCTCAAAGCAAAATCTTTTACTTTTGCAATATTGAGACTGCAAAGGGTAGAGTTCTACTGCGTCCTGCAGTGCCCTCAGGCCATCTTTTCTATTGTCCTGTTCCTTCTCAATTGACATCACCTCTGCTCTATCTTTGCAGTCCACAGCTTTACTGGAGCTTTTTTCTGGCCAAACTCACAATATTTTAAATAACTCTACTGGGCTCTCTGGTTTTGATTGTCAAAATAAATCTAGCTAAAAGCCTACAACAATAGCCATGCCACCACCTCAACATTAGACTGCCTTGAAATTAGTTCTTTCAGATTAATTAGTCCACCACCCTTAATCAGAGTCTCAAGCAAAGTCATTGGACATGAAAAAAATGCAAACTTTGTGCCAATTTATTGCCTGGAGTCGAGCAGCCAATGTTGTCATTCTCAGCAGAAGCCTGCTGAGCCTGGTCTTTACTGGCAGGATTTCTCTCAGCTTTCCGTTCTTCTAAGCTCTGACCAGAATCTCCCATACAGAACATCTCAAAATGTTCCAGCTCTACTCTTTTACAAGACACTTCTGAGCCTTTCCAAACTCTTCCCACAGCCATTCCCAAAAACACTTGAAGCACATGGTCAACTAATATCATAGCAGCGGCCCCACTACTACTACCAAATTCTATTTTGGTTACTTTGCTCTCATTGCTGAAACAAAATACCTGACACCCAAAATTAATGAAGGAAAGTTTATTTAGCTTGCATTTTTGTAGAAATTTCAGTTTTTAACCCTTTAGCTCTGAGGCAAGGTGTCACATGACAGGGGGGCAAAGGTCCATGACAGCAGAAAAAGCAAAAGCAATGAGGGGTATAGTGCTCACACCACCACTCCCAGCACTAGACAATGAATCAATCAAAAATGCTAAATTCAGCTGCCTCCAAAAAGTCCCCCTCCATGATCAAAACTTCAGATTCAGCTGGCTCCATAAAGCTGCCCCCA
This sequence comes from Dolichotis patagonum, assembly GCA_004027295.1. NCBI lineage: Eukaryota > Metazoa > Chordata > Mammalia > Rodentia > Caviidae > Dolichotis > Dolichotis patagonum. Next base: position 42,225 of record PVJX010008544.1, read on the forward strand.
TGACCACAAGAGGCTTTTAGGGGACATCCAGATACAAACCATAACAACTATTCTAAATAAAGATAAAATTGATGTCCATGCACAAATCTCTGTATAGATATAGGCTTTCATTTCTATTGGGTATATGTTTCATAATAAAATGCATGGGTTACATACTATGCATGCATTCAACCTTTAAAGTACAAGGCAGTTGCATTTTTTTTCACTCAAAATCAGTGTGTGAGAGTTTCAGTTCCTCCTTGCCAACATTTGATAAGGTCAGTCTATTAATTTTAGTCATTCTTATCAGTTTGTCATAAAATATCATATGGCTTCAATTTGCATTTCCTTAATGACTAACAAATACAATCATTACTTAATACTAATTGTGAGATCCTTGTCGATCCTATTGGAAACTGTGTTGAGCATTTTTTCTCTGAAAGACTCATTCTTAACACAATTCCTAAAACTCCACATGGATCTTTGCAGTAGATTTGCCCTTTGGATAAATTTGATAGTTGGGAATTATTTGAGTTTTGGCTACTCTCAGCTTTGTGAATATAGTCCAGATATATTTATTTGTATATAGGTATGCCTGAATATTTCTCTAAATTAAGTCATTTGCAGCTCAGTAAAATTATGAGTGCTTAGTGAATAGCTAAACGTTCCTGACCCCAATTCTACCCCTCACAGTCCACATATCTCCTTTCCTAAGGAATGAACTTCCTTGACAAATGGGACACTCAGAGCCTTTTATTCAGCTTGCAGAAGAACAAGGGTGAATTTTTTTTCCTTTTTTGTACTGAGGATCGAACTCACTACTGTGCGCACAAGGGTGAGATTGTCTTTGTGTAAAGAGAGAGCTAAAAGGAGTGAAAAGTATTACAGTAACTCATAACTCAGAGAAAGAGCAGATCACAGAGACACTGACTTCACCCTGCCCGAAGCCCTCAGACGTATACTGCTGCATCACAAAGTGGTTGACTTCTCCATATGCAAGGCTTGACCTTGTTCGCTTATAGGAAGGAGTAGGGCACAGATAGATGGCTTGTGAGTCTCACAGATAAGGAGCCAGATTGTTGTACTTCTGGGGATTTTCCCTGTTCCTCTTTGGAGTTTCTATAATTCTCTAAGAAGAGGTAAGTGGGAGGAGAAAGACACCACAGCTAAAGGCTAACAATTAGGTTCTGTTTATTTTCTACAGCTTCTTAACCTTTGGTCAAAGTGAAAATTTATTCACACATTTGTCCAAATATTGAAAAAAAATTCTGTTTGAGGAGAGAAGAATAAGGAGGAGGAAAAAGGGGAAAAGGAGAGAGTGAGGGAGGGAGAACAAAAATTAGTGAATATCTTTTAGAAATGTTTGCAGGAAAAATGAAGACATTAGGAATTCCTGTAACCCATTCCTAGCTACCTAATGAAGAAGTAAAAGTTCTTAGTACTTGAAAAAGTTAAGACATTTCTCTGTAGAGTATCCATCCCTTGACTTTTTTCTGGACCAGAGGCCTGACGATGCATTGCTTTATGTCTTTTCTCCTCTACATCACTAGTTTTATTTCTTGGCACCCCAGAAAACCTATGTGGCATTGGGTATATATACATTTAGGACCATATTTACATTGCCTTAAAGTTGCAATCTCTCATGCCTAAAAAATTCTACTATAAGTATTTCTTTTTGCATTTATTTTAAAGTTGTAGATCTAAATTATTTTTACATGACAACTGCTGGTGAAGATTGTGAAATGACTTGAGGAAATGTGGCATCCAGGCATGAGACAAGTGCCCTTAGAGAAAGGATAGTGTCCGCTCAATTGGGCTTGGAGTCTGAGTATCAACTTTTTCAGTTCTTACACAATGGTAAAAGATAATACTATCATTACCCCAGTATCATAGTTGAGGTTACATTACTTGTGGCTTTAGTTACTTTTCTCATTGCTGAGAGAGTGTCAGACATCCATAAGTTAAGAGAGGAAAGATTTATTTCAGCTCACAGTTTGTTGAGGTTTCAGTCCATAATCACCTGGCTGCAAGGCAGGGTGGTATGACAGAAAGGCATCACAGAGGAGAAAGAGTTCATGGTGTTGTAGACAGAAAGCAGCAAGCACCAAAATAGGAACCAGCTTGTATTTCTTTTTTCCCATCCAGGATACCAGCCTGTTCCATAGTCCCACCCAAAACTATGATAATTTCAATCAATGGACTAATTAGTACCACTTGAGATTAAATCCCTACAGCTTGCTAACATTTGTCCAGTATCACATGCCCTAGATTCAGCCAGCTCTGGAAAGCCTCACCTGGGAACACATGAGGCTTTGGAAGGACATGTGGATACAAATCATAACACTTGCCTCAAATCCCATTACTAGTAACAGGTGGATCAAAATTCTACTTCAAATCCATTTTGCTCCAAAGCATAAGCTTTAAAACTTTATAAGAGTATGGCAGCCCTTAAGTTTCTTGATGACTGCTTTATGTACCCTTCACCTTCTAATAAGCCAAATGTCTTTCTCTACTTGTCTATAAAAATCATTTGCAGTAAATAGATCACATGTGGCACCTTCAATTGACTTTTCTAGTTCTTGCTTCCCTAACATAAGCACTGTTGTCTCTGGGCCGTCACTATACTTCTAGAAATATTTGCAAATCATTTAATAGTCTTTTTCTAAGGTCCTCAGGAGATAGAAATAAAAGAAGCCAAAGTTGCTGACACTCTGACAATAACCTGTATGAAGTGTAAATTCAAAGTGAATGTCATCACAAGCAATTTCTGGAGCGGTCTCTGTGTGTGGAATCAAATTGGAATATAATAGTGTCCATATTAAGCTGTAATGTCTTTTAAAAATATTAAATGCCAAGGCTTCCATTTCTATCTTGATTTGGGTTATAAATGATTCTATTTAATTATTTACCATCATCTTTATTGAACAGCTTTAAAAGTTTTAGTGTTGGGCTGGGGATTTAGCTCAGTGGCTTAAGCGCCTGCCTGGCAAATGTGGGGTCATGAGTTTAATCCCCAGTACCAAAAAACCCAAAAAACCAAAACTAAAATGTGTCATTTTATGGATCCAGTTTAATATTTGACATTACTTGTTCTCTGCCCAAAGACAGACAAATTATTTGGGATATATAAATGTATAACCCTTCATTTCATATTATAAATAATATTCATGAATAAGCTATCAATATCCAAACAGGACACTTTAGATCTTTCTTTATTCCTGGGTAAAAGCTGTGCAAGGGTCAGATACGCAATTAAAATCTTGTCTGCTATTTTTAAAAAACATGTTTTTTTCTCTCCCTCTAGAAGGCTTCAGATGGAATTCAAGATTCACAAAAGACAGATCATTTCTTTTTTAAATTTGTATTTTTATTAGTACATGTTTGCAGTGTATAATGATTGCATTCATCATGGGAACTTGATACATGTATATAACACTGCTCAATTTTTTACATCCCTACATCCTTCCTTCTCTCCCCTCTCCCTCCATCTCTTGGCCTCCTAAGGGCTGATGTTTAGCTCTTGTTAAATCCTAAAATTCTATTTCTCAAAGATTTATGATATTTCTTACTAACAGTCCCTTTTTCTACCCCAAATCTTGGAGGAGTAAGTGAATGTTTTCTTCTATCGCATTTAGAATGGATAATTGCTTCCATACAAGGCATTTTTTTGTGAAATAGGATAATAAACAGGGTCTTAAATTCTTTGTTTCTTTCAAGTTTCATGAGCTTAAGAAAATTTCTGTGGAGAATTTTATTCCTTATTCTGCAACTTTAATAACTTCATTAAGGCTCTTGCTTTTCCCCTGATCCCCAGCTGTGAATATTTGGGTGTGGAATGTAATTTTCTCAGGCCACAGCAAGGAGGAAGCTTCTTAAAACATTCAACTTTTTTGTGAAACAACATCGTTTATTTTTGGAAAATAATGAGCATTTATTGACTTGCTCAGGGGTCTGAAGACTTATTCAGTAAAGGAACAGGGAGTGAATATTTTGACTTTGGAGTCCATGTAAAGAGTCTTTGCTATCAGTCTCAATTCTATCCACATAATGTAGACAATACTAAATGAGGATCATTGCAATACTTAGGATGCCTGTACATTGATATAATTTTATTTATGCACATTTATGTTTAAATTTCATATTATAAAACAGTTTTACTATTTTCCTTTTCCCCCAATTATTTAACAAGGTAACTACCACTACTTTTTGCTGAGAGTCCACACAAGCAGACAGTAGGCCATATTTGGCCCAAGGGTCATAGTTTGTTGACTCGTACTGATTCATTGAGTCAATAAATGTTTTTGAGTATTCATCATATATGCTGAACAAAACAAACATAATTCCTACCCTTATAAGGCTTATGGAAGAGAAAAGTATATGGGAAAGTTGAAAACCAAATGTTTCCAAGAACCTTGGCTATGAACAGTTCTCTGCAGTTACTGCTGTCACTAACAACTGAAGAGTAATTGCCTCAGTGTCACTAATAGCCTCATCCTGAGGAAATGCAAACTATTTCCCAGTCTGTAAAATACAAGAGTTTCATACATCTCAATAGATTCCTATTAAAGAGGACAAGCTAGTTCAAAGTAGAGCATTCTTTGTGCTTGATCTGTATGCCTCTTATAATCACAGGTCAACCCACAGGTAAGTGATCCATGAATGATAGCAGCAAGGTTTTCTTAGAACTGTGCTGTCTGCTAGAGTAGCCATAAATCATTTTGTCTGGTTAAATTTAGATTTAAATTAGTTAATTAAACACCATTTGAAATTTGTTTTCTGTTTTGCACTTGTCATACCCAAGTGTTCAATGTATGATACAAGGTTTTCTTCAACATAAAAGTTCTCTTGGACAGAGTTGTAGAACATGGGAATATTTTTCTACCTTGCTGTTGCCTTCAAGCAAATTCATCATAAACTATGAATGCTGTAATCTCACTATTCCACAGCATATGGTGAAGAGGTATTTGAAAATATAAGCAAGAAGGTGGTTGTGCTGAAAGGTAGCAACTGTTTGTAAGATAGTCGTTGAATCTCCATGAATCTCTAAATGCAAAATAGATTAAAAAACTAGATACTAAATGAGCAATTCATGATCAATCTGTACAAACCATTAGATGATAAATTATACCCCAAAAGGCCCATAATACAAGTGGAAGGGGACAAACCTGTCGCAGCTGTAATCCTCCCTGTCTGAATAGAAAGAGGTGGGAATATTGGGGTATTTGAAGCTTCTTAACAAAGAGATTCCCAAATGCCCAACACATAGTCACTGGAGTCAAGTGTGGCAGATATGCAAGGAATGGATAAAGTTAGAGTGAAATTGTGGATGAGTTTATTAGCAAGTTATGACAAAGATGAAGCAGTTCACATCCCTTGGAGATGGATAAGTGGGGATCCTTTTCAGCAGAGAAACTCACACTGAGAATCAGCCAGGAATGGGATAGACTGAAATTTTAAGTGTATAGATCTTTTATATCATTTTTTAGATTGATTCCTAAGTGTTTCATTTTTGGATGCTATTTTGAAGCATGTGGTTTCCCTAATTTCTCTTTCAGTGAGTTTGGTATTTGTATACAGCAATGTTATTGATTTTTGAGTTTGACTTTGTATCCAGCTATGCTAACTGAATTTGTTTACTAATTCTAGAAGTTTGTTGGTGGAGTTTTTGGGGTCTTCTATGTAGAATATCATGTCATCTTCAAATAACCATAGTTTAACTTCTTTTCTTATCCTTATTCTTTTTTTCTGTCTTATCTAATTTCTTTGGCTAATATTTCCATAATTATATTGAATAAGAGTAGTGATAGTGGACATCCTTGTTTTGTTCCTGATTTCAGAATGAAAACTTTCAGTTTTTGCTCATTTAGTATGATGCAGGCTGTTGGTATGTCATAGATGCCTTTAATCAGATTGAAGTAAAGATCATCTATTCCAATTTCCTGTAGGGTTTTTATGAATGAGTGTTGGACTTTATCAAAAACTTTTCCTGCATCTAGCAAGATGACCATATGATTTTTGTCCTTGGTTCTGTTGATATGTTGTCATACATTTATTGAGGCATATGTTGGACCATCCCTGCATTCCTGGAATGAATCCCATTTAGTCATGGTGTATAATCTTCTTGATGATTTGCTGCACTGTTTGCTGGTATTGTATTGAGAATTTTTTGCACCTATGTTCATTATGGAGATAGGCCTGTAGGACTCTTATTTTATTTTGGGGGGTCTTTCTCTGGTTTTGGTATCAGAGTAATACTTGCCTCCTGGAATAAGTTAGGGAGAACTGCTTTCCTTTCAATTTCATTGAAGAGTTTGAGAAGTATTGTTGTTAAATATTCTCTAAATTTCTTATAGAATTCAACTGTGAATCCATCAAGACCTGAGCTTTCCTTTATTGGTAAGTTTTTAATTGTATTTTCAATTTTATTAATTGATGTTGGGTTATTTGATATTGTTATATCTTCTTGATTCAACTTTGGCAATTCATACACTTTGTGTTATTCTTGGAATTGTAGTCATTTTTGTCTCTGTCTAGACTATCTTTCATTATACTTTGTAATGTTCATTTGGTGGCCATGAATTTATTCACTTGTACTTTGTTGTGAAAGTATCTTATCTCTCCATTAATTTTGAAAGATAGTTTTGCAGGGTACAAGAGTTTGGGTTAGAAGTCATTTTCTTTTTGGACTTGAAATACTTCAATCTAAGCTCTTCTTGCCTTGAGAGTTTATGTTGAGAAATTTTTCATGATTCTGATGGGCTTTCCTTTATAGATGATCCATTTCTTTTCTCTAACAACTTTTACTATTCTGTTTTTGTGCTCAACTTCTGGGATCTTGATTAGTATATGTTTGGGTATAGATTTATTTTGGTCTTGGGTAATTGCAGTTTTATATGCATCAATTATCTGTATGTCAGTTTCTTTTCTCATGCTTGGCAAATTTTTTCTCTTATTTCTGCGAATAGTTTTTTATGTTGTTTGTGTTGGCTCCTGCTTTTTCACTGACACCAGTTATTCTTATTTTTCTTTGTGTTGTCTTCTAGCTGTTGAATTGTTATTTCCTAATATTTTGTTATTTCCAAGATGTCTTTCCTGTCATGGTTGCTAACTGTGATTCTGTCTTCAAAGTCTGAAAATCTGACTTCAGTTGCATTCAGGCAGTTTTGCCAGCTTTCAATGGAATTTTTGATTTCCTGGATGTCTGCTTGAATCTGTTTCATGCATTCTATTTTTCCCTGTATTGATCATTCACAATTTTCATTCTCTTCCTATTATCATCTATTTTCTTATCTATCTCTGCTCTAGATTTGCTGAGCACTTCCTTTAAAAATGTTTGCATTTCTATTTTAACCTGAGAGATTGCTTATGATCTGATTTCCTATATAACCTCATGCACTTGTTTCTTTACTTTGGTTGTTATCATTTCAGAAATTTCAGGTGTGTGTCTTCCATTTGCTTCTATGTCAACGTCTCCTGGACTTGTGCTGGATGGGCTGGAGGTCTGAGATTGTATTTTACTTCTTGTTCTTGTCATTTTCTGTTTAAAAATATCTTTTATTTTGTTTTTGGTGATGATCCTTATGAATTTTTGCAGTAGGTAGCTATATAACAAATATCGAAGCCTCTCTAGGAAAAGACTGTTCTTTGGGGAAGACTTTTTTTTTATATTTTAAAGAGGATAAAACAGAATAAAACCAACGATAACAAACCAGTGTAAGTGATGCAGGACTTCAAAACATTACAAAATCAACAATAGTTATCATAATGCATTTGGATGTATTCAAAATAGCTGCAGAAAACTTCAGACATAGTAAAAATCAAACAGAACAGATAGAAAAAATAAAAACAAGCCAATAGTAAATCCAAAATTGTTACCATAATATTTTTTGCTATTTTTGAAATAGCTACTCGTGCCATCAGATTTGATATAGTCAAACAAAACAAAAGAAAATCCAACTCAACAAAACAATAGAAGCAATATAGGACTTGCAAAAGAAGACCATAGGAATCAACAATGGTTGCAACCCTCAGAAGGAGAGTCCTCTAGATGTCACACTACATACTGATGTCCTCTGAACCTATGATCAGACCACTGGCCCTAGACCTGCAGCGTTAGCACCACATATATCCAAATGCATTTCACCAAAGCATCACAGGCATCCAATTGCATTTCACCTCCATAACTATCATCATAGCCTGTGTTTCCCTGGATAAGCCTGTCGCTTATGGCAACTGGGAGGCTTCTTCTTATTTGCCAGCCCATGTGATGGAAGGGGCTGGGGTCTGGCTGTTCCAGTTCAGCAATAGCCCTAGCATGGCACTGATTCTCAAACTGGGCTTGTTTCCTGATGGGCCTTGTTCTCTCTAACCCCAGTCTCAAAAGGTGCTGATTCATGGGGAGAGGCTGGGGTGTGTTTGTTCCAGTCTGGCGACAGCCCACGCATGGTGCTGTTTTCCATACTGGGCTTTCTTGCTGGTGTGGCCTTCTTCTCTGTAACCCCAGTCCATGAATCATGATGACTCATGGGGAGAAGACAGGATCTGTCTCTTCTAGTCCAGTGGTGGCCTGTGCATGGTGCTGTTTCCCATACTGGGCTTACTTGCTGGTGTGGCCTTGTTCTCTCTACCTTCAGTCTGTGAATGGTCCAGGGAAGTCTTTTGTTGAGTTCTGGATTCTTCCTGAGCTGGTTGCCAGTCCTGCAATGAGACTAAGTCACCTGTTGGCTTGTATTGTTGTTTCAGAGTTTTCACATCATCAACCTCCCTTGCCTGTCCAGTGTGCCTTAGTTGGGAGTGTGTCAACTACTGCATCACTGGCCTTCCTTCTGGGTGCTGAGCCTTTCTAAGTGATTTGCTTCACTCCTGGCAATAGTGAGTCAAGTGACTGCCCTCCTCAGGTATCCTGCACCGGGGTTCCTGCAATGGTGGAGAGGTGATAGCAATGACCACTGTCCAATGAAAGTTTTCTAAGACCACTAGGATTATGTTCAAAGGACCTATTAGCTAATTTAAATAGGCTTCCAATTGCCTGAGATAGTGAAATTTTTACCACAATAATGACAATCATTCTAGTGAACTAAAATTAAAGAACATACCTCAATTCATAATAATAATTTTTCTGTTTGTTGTTGTTGTTGTTGTTGTTGTTTTGAGACAGGGTCTTGCTATATACTTCAGGCTGGCCTTCAACTCACTATGGAGCCCAAGCTGTCCTTGTCATGTCCTACCTCAGCCTCATGAGTGCTGGGATTAGAGGCATGTGCTATCATACCCACCTTTAATAGAAGTTTTTTTTAAAAAAAATAACTTGGTCATTTTAATAGGCTTACATACTTTCATTCATTCTTGCATACTAATAAATAAATATAAAGAACAATGTAATTATCTTTATTTTCCTATATAACAATGGGTAACCAAAACATAGATAAGGGAAAATACCTCTGTATAAAAGCATTCTAATAAAAAGAAAATATGACCTTTCGAAATTAGAATACCATCATTTTGAAGTTCCCACTCAATTTACAGGCCAGGGTACGGTGGATTAATAGCTGCCAACATGACAGAGACAATTAGGCATTATCTACTTCCTGACAAAAGAACATAACACAAGAGTCAAATTTGAATCTGATCAAGTCTTTGGATCCAGCTACAGTTTACAAGAAATATCAAAGAATAAAAGATATTCTGAGCTGTACAATGAGTATACATCAACAAAATTCAGCCTGTTGGAAAATTATTGGTCAAAAGTTCTGGGGTTTTCAACCTACAAAGGAAAATAAAGAGAAAAAAGTAATCCTGGATCTCAAAAATTATTTTAAAATGTGTTGAATAATTTTTAAATGGCTAGGTAAAGTCCGTGTCCAGGAATAAACACTGGAGCGAAAGACATAAACAGGAATCAAAGAAAGTGACTACTGTAAGAATTAGCAAGAAGAAGAAATGACTGGAACGGGTCTGGGGAACAGCTGGACGAGGCTGAGCATGCTCAGTTTCTGGGTGTGGCTGCTGTAGCCAAGATACATACCTTCCAGTGTTTACTGAGCTAGGTATTTATGTATTTCTCTGAATCCTTTTATGTTTTACAAAGGTATAATATATTTCAGATAATTTATTTCAGAGAGACCTGGCTAGCTAATGTCAGGACTAGGTCTGTTTCCTTTAGCTGCAATCAAATCCTACCCAGATCAGGTTCATATGTTCTGCAGGTTCCCCCAGGAGATTCTAATGCATAGTCATAGTTGAGAGGTACTAGCTGCATTGTTATTTCTAGTCTAGAGGCCTCTGGTCTAGGGGACCAGAGGCCTCAAAATTATATGTTAAGACTGCAAGAAACTCATATCCTCTTGGGAAATGGCTAGAAATGCAAAGTCCCAGACTCCAGTCCAACTGCTGCGTCAGAAACTTGAGAAGTGGAACCCAGTAATCTGTACTGTAGAAAGCCCGCCCTGGGATTCTGAGGCAAGTTCTTGTTTGCAAACTACTGAGGTGCACCAAAGCCTTCTGCAATTTGGCAGTGCAAGAAGAAGACTGGAAGATGTAATAGGAGTGGTCATGCATCTAGATTAAATTTGTTAGTACAGAGAGGCTCCTGGCCTGCCTTCATAGGTCAGTAAATACCAGAAGGAATGCAAATATATGTTTGAACCATTTTTCAAAGTATGACAGTCTAGTGGGGCCTCTCTGCCCTGACAATATAATATATAGAGATGATTATTGCTTTAGAGCAGGCATATTTTCACCTCTAAGATGGTGCCATTACTGAACCTTAATCAATCTTAATGGCCACATCACTGAAATTTATATGTAGATTTAATATGCAGAAATCATCCATTTTGAAAAACTCAACAATAATAGCAACAAGAAAAACATGAATCTGTGCTCATTTGAGTTCTGAGAGTACCACTGTGTCTGACCCACTTCAGAGGGAAACTAGAAGCACAGCCCTCATCCGTAGGCTTTTTGGGTTAGGCCAAGGAAGGTATGCCTTCCTTTGCAAATGTTGGGTCTGGTTTCTATAGCCTTCATCTAGGAATGCATTAAGTGGAAAAGTCTGAAAATTGCTTTTGGAAGTCTGAAATTGCCTTTAGAATACATGGCACTAAAACTAGTAAGCTTCATTCCATTTGATTATTTGCAAAGGGAGATATTTCTAAAGTAATGTCAGAGAAACAACATAATTGCTCCCTCTGGGTTGGCCTTGGCACTCTGGTGATTCACTAGTGAGGATTAGATATGCTCTGTTGACCATGCGCCAGGAGAGCACAGGCTTTGAGCTGCTCCTCCAGGTCCAAGGGAACTTTGCATTCATCCATCACATAACAGGTACTCTTCTAAGTCACAGATCTGCTCTAACCTTGGTTCCTAAACTCCACTTCTTGGCAATGACTTCTTCATAGCATTGAATGTTCCTAGGTGTCCACTACAGAAAGGATCACAGATAGAAGTGGTGGGGGGAGTGCCTTTTTTTCAGAATCATCCAGATCTTTGATTTTTGATACTTGACGCAGAGCTCCAAATGGGCTGAGTGCTAAGCCTGCACTGAGGTCTATGGGAAAAAAGATGAATGTAAATATTCCCTAACTGCAGTGATCGTGTAGGCATGAATAAACAGATGCTGGGAAAGGACAGTATGTGCTTAATGATGGCATGTATCTTTATTCAGAACAATACAAGATGAAGCTTCTTTTGGGGGGAATCAAAGAAGGCTGATTCACACTTGACTTTGAGCAGAGGTTAAGAATAAGAGATTTTGTGCGAAGTTAGACAGGTAGTAGAAGGGTGTTCCAGTTGGAAATATCATCCTTGGAAAATATTTAAAAGCATAGGAAGGATTTAGTTCTCTGGTTTTGCATGTTTAAGTGTAAGCCATTGGTGAGCAGGTTCTATAACTGAGTTAGAGTTGTTTTCATCTAGTATGGAATGGGAGTGCCTTTGAAGAATTTCAAGCAAAAGAGGAGCATAAAACTAATAGTGCTTTTCAACATTACTATAATTATTTAGTTCTAAAACATGCTAAGCTCCATACTAAGAAATTCAGTTAGGTCTTATAGTAATTCTATGCAGCTGGGCATGAAGGCATGAGGCTGAAGTCCTAGCACTCCGGGAGACAGAGGCAGGAGGAGTTCAAGCTTGAGCCCAACTTGGGTAACTAAGAGAGACCTTGCCTTAAAATAAAAGAAAGGGTTGGGGATGTAGCTCAGTATGAAGGCTCTGTGTTTATTTTCTTGCACTGCAACATAAAGAAATATATTCACTCATTTAAAATGTTCTATGAAACAAATATTACTCTCCTTATTCTACATATGAGGATACAGTTTCAGAAAAAGTGAGCATTTGTCCTAAGAAGTAATTAAATCCTGATTGAAAACCAGGTGAGTTTGGCTCCAAAGACTGAACTCAAAATTCTGTTCGCATTGGAACTGTCCCACGGGATGTAGAGACAAACTGAAGGTTTATACATGTGGAATTTGTCAATAAAATTATGCCATGTTAAACTACACAGAAATTACATCAATAGCATTTGTTCATGTATTCTTTCATTTATCTGGTTATTTAGTCTGCCATATACCAGGTTCTGTGCCAGGTGCTGGAGACTCAGTGTAAATGAAGATGACATAGCTTCCTTCACCCCACTCTAAAGCTTACCTATGGCAGCCTGCTTGGGGACCCAAAGGAGATCTTTGCAAGTGAGGTCCCCAGGTTAAAGAATGCAAGACAGCCGCAACAACAGCAGCCAGCATGGGGCAGAGCAGAGCAAAGAGTGTAAGAGTGCAAGAGCAGCCTGATCTTTATTGTATAATTCTTCTACAGGTTGTTATCTCTTGTTTACATTCTTACATAGTGCCGTAACCAGCCTATGTGTGTTTACCTGTGCTAAGTCATAGTTACATAACTGCATCCCACTGTGAGTTTTCACTAGACAGTAGGCTCAGTAGGCCTTCAGGTGTCCTTAAATGTCCCTAAGCTTTGAAGCAGTCTCAGTGACTCCCCACACATATTACTTGAAAATCCATCACTGATCGAGCAATCACACAAATAAAGTTCATATTAATAACCATGACCTGTGCTCTGATGTCAAGCTTTTCTGGGCTTTTTCATAGTCATGTAAGGAGACTGGGGGATCCACTCTAGTGCAAGAAGACCCAGAAAGACTTCCACATAATAAGATCAGAAGAATGGGTAGAGGCTGAGAGCTGACCTGGTTAGGTGGAGAGGAGGAGATGCTGCCACATGTGTCAGAGTCCTATGATGAGAAGGATGACAGTAAGCAAGAAACATGGAGCTCAAGTTGGTGTAGCTGGAGGTCAGGAAGAGTGAAGGGAGGAGAGGAGATGGGGCAGGAGCTGGAAGGCAAGTGGAGGCTATTCTGTGAGGACCTAGTAACCCTGTCAAGGCCTGGTTCATTGGATTAAACTATCAGCCACTCCCTGGGTCATATTGGTGCCATCTGGTAAGCTTTATTTATTTATTTATTTATTTGTCTCTCCTTTTGAGACAGGGTCTCACTACGCAGTTCAGGTTGGTTTTTGAGCTCACTTTGTAGCTCAGGCTGATCTCAAATTTGCAACAACCTTCCTGCCTCAGTCTCCCAAATGCTGGGATTATAGGCGTGCACCACCACACCTGGCTCCCACCGGGTAAATTTTAAAGCAGAGTCTTAGGTTTTGTCTCTGCTTTTAACTGGTCTCAAGTTCTGTCTGGGAACTGGATTTTAGAAGGTTTTCAGGTGATTCCTGTGTAAAGGCGCAGGCAAGCCAATGGATTAAATAGTTGAGCTGCATGTGCATTAGCTGAGGTCAGCCACATGGAGAATGGGTGGATAGGATGGAGCAGATGGGGAGGGAACCTCAGAGAGCAGGTGAACAATGTTCCAGGCGGCCAGCTAAGCAGGACCTGCTGGAGCACTTCATCTGATTTCCTGGCAACGGGCCGTTTGTAACTGTTAGAAAGTTGGGAGGGATAATTTTGCTGCTGTTTTTTCTTTTTGTTTAAGAGAGACTAAGTCTAACTTGCTTTCTTCAGATGTAAACTGGTTCAACTTTTGCTGTTGGCACAAAGCAGAGCAAGTCTTTTTCCTCTTTCATCTTGTCCATAGTGTGGTAGGAGGATTATGGTGCTCTGTAGCCACGTTTATGTTCGTAATACTGGATGTTTGGAAATGATCCCCACCTGGAGCCCTTTTCATCTTCATTGTTTCGTTGGGTTTTATTCTCTTTCTTTGTTGTTGTTTTGTTTTTGATTATGTTAAATCTGATAGCATGAGAAACTATTTAAAAGATAGCAAAAACATGGCAGCCATTTTGAATTCACTATTGGCTTGTTTTGAAGTCCTTTATTGCATTCATTGTCTTGTTTTTATTGTTTCTATTCTGTTCTGTTCAATTTTTACTATGTCCGAAGTTATCTGCAGCTATTTTGAAGACACAAAAAGGCATGATGGTAACTATTGTTGATTTTGTAAGGTTTTGAAGTCCTGTATCTCTTACACTGATTTGTTTTGAGTGGTTTTATTCTGTTTTATTTTCCTTAGTTTTATCCTCTTTAAAAAAAATATTAGATGTTTAGGGTTTATAAACTAGTTTTTATGCCATGAGTTCTAGACTCCATTGCTGAATATTGAATATCCTATCCTTATCAGTAGCATGTCCTAATTGCTGCTGTTTCTAATTATTTTTTCTATTTCACTTATTCAGATATTTTAGTTGCTAAGAAAAAATGCTAAAGAGAAAAAGTGCTAAAACAAAGTTTTTATTTCAAAAAGTTACCCATTTATTTTCTACAACTAATGATAGTTAAATTATATATACAAAAAGACACTTACAGTTTTATTATTGGCCATGGAAAGAGTTGAAGTTAGCATTTGAAAGTCTAACTTCACTATTTGTTCTGAATGTGTAATTGCGATAACTTCTTTCAGCAAGGAAGTGGAAGCCTCAGGGGAAATTCCTTTCTTTCTTTCTTTTTTTTTCCTCAAAATCTCAAATTCTTCAACTGAAGAACTTATAAAAAAGACAGTCTTTCTCTGCCTCCAGGTATGGAAAAGCAACATAAATCAGCATCAGCACCATTTATGGAGCAGTCACAGTGGCTGTCACAAAACTTGTCAGTTTCCATGTTACTTATCCTATTTAATCTCCATTACAACTCAAGAGAGAAGCATGGTCACTATCTTCATTCTATGCATGAAGAAGGAAGATGAGTTAAAGAGCTTGTCTAAGTTCACACCAATAGCATCCTGATGTCTTTTTCCAGTCTAGCACAGAAACCCTTTCACCTATGTTGTTAAGAGCAAGTATATCTCGTGATTAAAGAACAAGGGCCAGCTTCTTTCTGAAACCTTTCTAGATACCCAGCCACCATGACTACACTATTCTCTGAATGTCATAACACCTGTCTATAACTGAGGATGCATTTATGATAGGACCTGTGGTATCTATGTTCATAGTTTTAACCACTAAATAAATTCTTTATCTGTGATAGTTAATCGTGGCATCAACTTGAATGCATTAAGAAGCAGCTACTGGATTACTAGAACAGAGTTCTGGGTGTGTCTGAATTACTGACTTATAAACTACAGGCTGAGGAGGGAAGACTTACACTGGATATGGGTGGCATCAACTAACAAGCTTGTAGCCTGGATGGAATAAATAGGGAAAGAATACAGACCTGCCTTTTGTTTCTTCAAGGGAGCTTTGATCTTCACCATTGCCTTTCAACATTTGTTTCCAGTTCCTTCAATCTTCTAGCACAGACTTCACTATTCCAACTTTGGCTTTCCAATATGGACACCCATTGAACTCTGCAGTAAGCTCCCCGCCATCAGCTTCTGACTGGATCCTCCAACTCTCCCCTGTGCATATGGCCCTTTTCCATTCTTCCATCCCATATTCTATAGGCAACCATTGTAAGCCTGCTTGCAAATCCTTTGTATAGTGTATTTTAATTTCATTCCTCTAGTGAACCCTAACTAATATATTATGTGTATGACTTCTTTCTCCACCTGGACTACATGTTCCCTTGGGGATAGCTGTTAGTTCTTTTGAGTCTTTACTTTCTCATAGTACCTAGCACATTGCTCTTTCCACATGCATGGCAATAAATTTATTGAATTAAGGAATAAATGAGTGAATAAGTAAAGCCAGTTATTCTGGAAGAAGCAACATATACACCTTGGAAAATCTTGTGAAAAATCTAAGTACAGAGGCCAGGGACATAGTTGAGTGGTACAGTGCCTGCCTGGCAAGTGTGAGGTTCTGAGTTCAGTTCCTGATACCAAAAGAATGCTAAGGGCAGATAGGAGGAAGGAGAAGTAGACAGACACAGAAATCTCACACTTCTAAACTCAAGGGTTGGTTTTTTCACTTGCCAGAGACCATGGGAAATGCCATTCAGAGGTATAATATAATACCAAGCCCAGAGGACTGTTGTGAGTATCATATAAGATAATATATGTAAATCCCTTGATTCCTTATAGTCACAAAAATTATATCTATCACTGCCAGTCCAAGCAGCTAAACCATGCTTTGTCATTCATTGTACTAGTCAGCTTTCCTTTGCTAAGATAAAGTACCTGACATACAGAACATAAATTTCAAAAAAAGAGTTTATTTTGGCTCCTAGTTTTAGAGGATTCATTCCATGGTCAGCTGGTTCCAAGGAAGAAACATCATGGCCAGAAGAGCATGGTGGGGGAAAGCCACTCACCTCACGGGGGCCAAGAAGCAAAGGACTGGAAAAGCCATAGAGGAAGGGGCTAGGGACTGCAGGTCATGTCCCCACCAAAACACACCTAGAGTTTTGCTTCACTAATCTCCTAGGTGTCTCTTAAGTCAATCATGTTGTTGATCAAGATTAATCATCACATTAATTAAGAGCTTTATGAACATTATCTCTTGTGATTATTGATGGATGTTTGTAGAACACTGTGATGTGCTGGCTACAGAATGATGAACATGTAGGGATGGTCTCCAATGTCACAGAGTCCCCCCCAAAAAATAGTAAGACCTATAGAAAAGCCATATGGCTCCCCTTTCTCCTAAAACAGACAGAAAGACTAGGGGTTTGTCTAAGGCTGTCCATTTGGTGGCCAGACACTGGAGCTATGCAGGAAGTTTTTGCTTTGGCATCCAAGTGGGCTATGAAAGCATCATTCTGTGGGCATAGATGCTTTGTAAAGGGAAGTAGTGTTCATTTTAAGCCTGTTCATGTGTTAACTTAGGTATAGCCATTTTCTCCGATTTGCTTGATGTTAAATCAATCGGGACAAACATAACACGGTGTAAAATTAAGTACTATTTGACTACTTAATGTATTTACGAGTTGCTCCTTAATGAGTAACTATGAATACCAAATTATAAAGGCTGCAAATGTATTATTTGTACATATATACATATGTCAGGATTGGTAAGAAATTTGAAATGTTGTTATGCTTCTTCAAATATTGTATTACAAGTCATTCATTTTTAAGTATCTCTAAAAAGAATCCCACTACCAACATCTTTCCAAAGTTAGCTTCTTGTGACAACACTGGCTATCAATTTTATTTTTCTCTTTTTAAATTATTTTAATAATAAATCACATATTTTGTGTCCCTATTTAACTTTGGTTTATATTGGTCTCTAGTTTTTATGGTTTATGTCATTCTGTAGATGAAATCTACTCATAATTATGTTTGATTTTAGGAAATGGCCCTTGGGAAAGAACTACAAATTTGGGCTGTTTTCTCCAGATTCTGTCAATTTGGAATTTCCTTTCTTTCTTCCTAGTCTCTGGTGAGTAACCTTATAACTTCTTCCTGAACAACTCACACACCAGGATCTTGAAAATATCAATCATTCTGCGTGAAAGAATGTTTGTTTTACTATCTTTGTGGCCCTTTATAAAGAAGTTTAACCCAGAAACAGGTATGCAATGCTAAAATCATGACCTAAAAGTCAAAAGGTATATAGAAGAATTGGAACGCTATCTCTATCATTTACCATCCTGTAGAAATGAGCAAATTCAAAATTCTTTGGGTCTTGTTTTCCTTATTTCTAAAATGAAGACAATGATGTCTGGAGGGTCTTTGTGAGGGTTCAATGAAATCTCATCATGGACACGTATGTGGCTAATAAGGCAATTCCTACATCCTACCAATTCCTTGTCCTGCCTCCTTCCACAGATGGGAATGTCTCCAGAGCAAGCAGCACATGATTGAAGTACATCACAGATGCAGATTGACAGCCTCTGCAAAGATGAGGAAACTTACCAACCACAATGCTTATTAAAAAGGCAAAACAAAACCTCAACCAAAAGCCTATGAGGTAAAACAGGGCAAACAGTAGTCAGAAAGGACAAAAGATATGAATTTAAGATTAGTTACCTAGTTGTTTCCTAGATTACGGCAAAAAATTGGAGAAGACCCTGAATGTGAAACATCCTTCTTTCTACATCTCTCCCAAATCTGGGGGCATTTATGGATTTAAGGGCTGTGTAATGGAGTATTCATGGCCAAGTATTTGCAGGCAAGTTTTATGGCAGTGATAGAGATGGCATAAAAGTGAAAGGACCATTACAACCTTACCTCCAAGTCTCCTCCCAGGGCTGATCTACACAGCACATTCTGCATGGTGTTGGATTAAGGCTTCAGATTGCAGGTTGTGAGGGCATTGTAGTTGAACCTGGCAAGAAAGGGCATGAGCAGTCTCAGTGACAAAGATATTCAGTCATCAAAAACCAATGACAACATCAAAACCCAAGGTGAGGTTGGCATGGCCCACGCCAGGCATCCCTGAATTTTGGTGATGACCCAACTTTCTAAACATCTCAAAATAAACAGTTTGCTCTGTTCTCCTTCTGGGATGTTTTAATATGAAGAGGTTAAAAGTTGTAAACATCAAAGTATAATTTCTAGAAAAGGTTGGAAACTACAGTAAAGTAAAAAGAAAAATCCTTTGCATCCTTATTGTAAACCTTCGGCATTTTGTTCTTTTGTCTATTTAGCTTTTAAATATGCAGAAATTTTAAATCAACTCTGGACTCACACTGCATTTTCAGGTTTCTATACTGATTTTATACTTGTCATTCTGTCATAAATGGTCTTTCAAGTCATTAATCATTCTTTAGAAATAAGATTTTTAATATATCACTGGGCTCCCTCATGGCAGCAGCCGAGTAGAATATAAGAACATTGTTCTTTAGGGAATGCTATTTCCAAACCAGGGAAACAGCGTTTATTTTAAGTACATTCATGTAGACAAATGTTACTTTAGTGATAGCTGTTAGCTATTATTTACTTGATGCATAGGTATCTATTGTGTGAATTTGTATTTTTAACCATTTTTCTATTTTTCTCTATTGTTTGTATTATATATCAAGTTGGATCATTTATGTCCCTTTGTTTCTCATATTCAACACAAATAAATCCTGCTGTGTATTATTTACTATTATAAATGAAAAGCTAAACAGATTAGGTCTTAACTTTTCTAAAAGCAACATATATTTTAAATATATAAGGATAAAAACAGTGTGGGTATGATGTAAAAATCAACCAATAAATCAATGAACTAGAAAAGACAGCCAAGGAAAAGATCCTAACACATACCAGGTATTGAATGACAAAAAAAGTGTCACAAACCAGTGAGGAGGGAATATTAAACAAATATTACTGGAAAATCTTAACTTCACACTATATGATCAGAATAAATTCTATGTGTTGTAATGAACTAGGGCATTAAAAGTCAAAACCATAAGAATACTTGGGGAAAAAAAAGCCCTTACTAGCTAATGGTTTCAGGGTTTAGAAAGACTAAACATTAAAAAATAGAAAAATTAAGGAGTAAATAACAATTTTATCTACATAAAAAGATATAAATTAAAATAAACACACATGCAAACACACACTGTTTCTGTAGATAGCATAAATGAATGGAGAATAAAACAAACTCACTCTTGAAGAGCTCAGATTGTAATGGAAGAAGGGAGTGAGGTTGAGAGAGAGAGAATGGAAATGCATTTCCTTTATCAGCTATAGTTACCTGGTAGGTATTGATTCTAATTTTAATTATGTTTATTACTGTTTTCAAGTTTTTAAAAGACATACTTTAATGTATGGTCCTTTAACAATGGAAGATAAGGTGGAAGTGGTATCTTTTACTCCCTCCCACATGAGATGGAGAATTTCCCTTCCCTTCTCACTCCTTCCTGCTTCTTGCTCTCTAGGAAAGTAGTCTGTGACTGCATATCTGCTTTCCATCATAAAATTATTGCTTTGTTTTTCTTTTCAGTAAAGAGCTGAAACTTCTATTTTTATAGTCAGATTTTCTTTAGGATTTAACTCCTAAACTAAGTCATTTTTATTGTATGGTTTTTGCCATATTGAATATGGATAGTCTGACTTACAGAGGTCGAATTTAGGATATTTTGATTTCCCAATGACTCAAAAGTGATATGAAATCCCACTTGGAATTCCAGATTTGGATCTTTAGTAGGACTAGCATTAGGCATCCCCTCTGTAGGTGATGCTACAGAGCAGTGGCCAAGAGCTCCCAGGCAGCCACGTGCTCTAAAGAGTGAACAACAGATACCCCACAGTGTGAGGTGCTGCTAAGCTATGATGTACAGGGTGGAAGTCCAAAGGAAGTGCATTTTCTTTTTTTTTCTTTTTTAAATTTTATTAAAAGAGAAAAAACCCCAACAAAACAAAACAAAATAGAAAATAGGGTAATAACAATACCTAATTCCAAAGGAAAAAAAAAAGAAAAAAATACAAAGAAATCACTACTTGATAAATTACATGCTGTCATCTTAGAAATAGTTGTCCAAGTTACAAAATTAAAGCATACAAAGTAGACATTCAAACAGTGAGACTGTTAACAGTTCTGCTCAACCATCTAACAAAAAGATTAATATGGTCATTTATTTTACACAATTAAACATACATGCAGTTATATACTTTAGAGTACTTTCTTTTTTTTCCATTTTATTTTAAAGAGAATAAGACAAAAGAGGTCAGTACAGAGCAGATCGGAACCGGACAACATAGGCAACACAATACTTAACATTAAGACAACCGGACATTAACAATAGCTATCACAATATCTCTTTCTCTGCTATAGTTGAGCATAGTTTCAAATACAATAATATCAGAAATAAAAAAGTATACAACCATTCAAAGAGTGAAAGAATTACAGGATATTCTGAACCAAATAACAGAGAATGATCAATGGGTACTATAATATCTCATTTTCAATAAAAAATTTTGTTTATATTTTCACACATATTCAAATCCCAATAAGACACAAGGTGATAGATAGAACCAATGGAAATAGAAGAATAGCATCACGTATAATAAAGTCGAACAAAACAGAATAAAACCATTCCAACTTATGAATGAAAACATTGAAAGACTTCAAAGCTATGAGATGGGGACTCATGATTACCATAAAATCTTATATTCTCTTACCAACTCTCATACTAAGGAGACTATATGGTATTTACACATGTGAGTTTGGTTTATTTCACTTATGAGTATGCTCTCAAGTTGTGTCCATTTATTTATAAATATCTCAATGTGATCATTCTTTATACCTGAGTAGTACTCTATTGTATAGAAATACCACAACTTTTTTATCCATTCCTCAGTTGATGTGCACTTAGGTTGTTTCCAAGATCTGGCTATTACAAATTGTGCTGCTATAAACATGGGTGCACATATATCACTGTGGTATGATGTTTTCAGATCTTCTGGGAATATGCCTAGAAGTGGAATAGCTGGGTCAAATGGGAAATTCAGACCCAGCATTTTGAGGAATCTCCAGACTGACCTCCACAGTGGTTGCACCAGTCTACACTTCCCACCAGCAGTGCAGAAGAGTTCCTTTTTCCCCACAGGCTCTCCAACACTTCTTGTTGGTAGTGCTTTCTATCTTGTCCAATCTTTCTGGAGTGAGATGGAATCTCAGTGTGGTTTTAATTTGCATTTCTCTCATGAATAATGATGATGAACAATTTTTCATGTATTTATTTGCCATTTGTATTTCTTCATCTGACAACTGTGTGTTAATTTCCGATGCCCATTTTTGGATTGGGTCTTTGAATTTCGAGGGTCTGATTTTTTTTAATTCTTTATAAATTCTAGACAGAAGTACTTTGTCTGAGGGACAATCACTTAAGATTTTTTCCCAATTTATGGGTATTATTTTCACTCTGCTGGAAATCTCTTTTGACATGCAGAAACTCTTTAATAAGATGTGGTCCCAGTTATTGATTCTGGGAAGTATTTCCCATGGAATTTGATTCTTGTTCATGAATTCTCTTCTTACCCCTATATCTTTGAGATTTTACACACTTTGACTTCCAGCAGATTTAGTGTTTCTGTTTTAATATTTAGATCTTTGATCCATTTAGATTTCAGTTTAGTACATAGTGATAGGCATGGGTCTAGTTTTAGTCTTTTGCATGTGGACAGCCAGTTTTTCCAGCACCATTTGTTAAAGAGACTGTCATTCTTTCAGCAAGCATGTTTGGCCCCTTTATCAAAGATAAGGTTGCTGGATAAGGAAGATGTAAACTGCTGAATAACCCAATTTCTATTACTGAAATTGAAAATGTAATTAGGTCCTTGCCAACAAAGAAGAGTCCAGGCCCAGATGGATTCACTGCAGAATTCTACAAGAAATACAAAGAAGACTTAACTCCAACACTCCTGAAACTCTTCAATGAAATTGAAAGGGAAGCAATTCTACCTAAATCATTCCTGGAAGCAAATATCACTCTAGTACCAAAACCAGAGAAAGACTCAACTAAAAAAGAGAACTATAGGCCAA